>QVOA01000321.1:0-224803 GCA_014825685.1 Pseudomyrmex cubaensis
TTGATTTTTTTTTTTTTTTTTTTTCAGAATGCAATGCGTCTCTGCAACGATCCGCCCGCACGATGACGCTTGATTTTTCCATTTCCATCCCCCGATATATCCCGTCCACGCGAACCACCATGAATACAAGATGCGGCACCTGGATACATCCAGCTCTCTCTTGCGTGGCGGCGATCCTCTCATCAATTTTTGAGATACCCGCGCGCGCTTGGACGATATGTATGCACCGCCACCCCGACGCCGATAACCGATATGGAAACCACGTTCCGGTCGACCGGGCCACGGCTGCGCCCATATAGCTCCACCGGCCACCATGGAATATCATACGGCGTCGTGTAGCGCGCGTGAATAGTGATGAGAAATCGCGGTAAAGCGCTCGCGCCAGCAGCCGATTGGCCGGCCATTCTCGATATCTGCACGTGATTTTGTGAGCCTCAATTTCAGCGGCTTTATTCAACGGAAAGTCGAATAAATAAGTGGTATTCTTAATACACGCGAGAGAGGAAGAAAAAGAGAAAAAAAAGATGTACATCGGTACAGGATACGAAATGATTGGAAAAGAAAAGAATAGATTCTTCTCAAAGAAATGTTTATCGCTTGAAAAAAAAGCTCGATGGCAGTTCGCAAGAATGCAATTACATAACTATCAACTTCCAACACTCGACGCGTGAGACAGAGAGAGAGAGAGGAGAAAGGAAAATCGCAAGAATAGATTTTTACGCGCGAAAAAAAAAAATCCAGACTTTAGATGGGACTCTTTAAATTTGAAACTTTTCGGATGAGAGAGAAAAGAAACCAGCTGAGAGATAGTCGCGGAAAAAAGCGCGAGAAAGAAAGAAGAAGGATGAAAAAGAGAGAGAGAAGTTCGTGTACGCGAGCCGAGACTTTTTCCAATTACAAACGGCGCCATTCGCGAGCTGGTCGGCGGCGATTATTTTTGAAACAAGAATATTCCTCTCCGCCCTGGGACATAATGAGGAAGCGGGAGGCACGGTCGGAGGGTGCGATAATGGCGGCCGTTATGAAGAAATCAACTCACTCCCCGGCACACAGCCACCCCCGTCGCACTACCCCGTCGGCCAGCCACGCTGGTAACCCACTTGATCTTCCGTTGCCATAGCGACCGCCTTGTCCAACGAACCCCCGCCGACTCGGACCGGCGAGAGCGGTGGTGGTGGTGGTAGCGGTGGTTGCGAGCCTTCTCTCTTATTATGAGAGTTGCTCCACCCGGGCGGAAGGAAGGGTTAGGACAGTGCTCTCTTTCTCTCTCTTTCTCTCTCTCTTTCGCTTCTCTTCTTACCACTTTTAGCAACCAAGCGCTTTCAGAACGCACATTTAATGATAACTCAGTAAGTCAAAAGCAGGAGGCAGAGGAAATGGAACGTAGCTATGTGATGGTTTTAAATATTGATGTTATATATTCGCAATTTTTGCAGTAGATTTAGAATTCTCGAAAAAAAGTAGGGATTTTAATAAATTTTAAATTTTATTTTAATAGAAAATAAAATATGTTGTGTTCTTTTATTCTGTTGTGTGCTATTACATCAAGTATACAATAGTTCGACGCACGCCTGGGGTAATCACGGCACATGTACGGTTCGATCAATCATCAGACCGAGCGATAATCACTCTCGATCGATTCCGAAATAATTGCCGCTCATCGGATTGTTAGGAAAACTAGAGAGGGGTTTTTTGCACAGGGGATCAGAAAACTGCGATATTTTCGGCAGATGGTGTACAGAGTCCACAGGGTGTCGCGAGCAAACGAGACGCGTATATAGACGAAGACGAAAGAGGCGAGGATGATTTTGCGTGGGAGAGAAACGATTTGAAATTGATGAGTGTGTCGCGACTCGGAAGGGTTAGGGTCGCGTGCCGCACCTCAGATGTATGAAAGACCCCTCCGGCTCCTTTTTTATTGCGCTTTGTCCCCCCCCCCCGAGCCATCCCTCCGAGCGTGTCGTCTTCTTACGCACGCCCTTGTGTGTTCCGACGTCGCTTCGATATGCTGCTCGTAATTTATCGAGGACATCGTCAGTTTTATATATAATTGAACTTTTGATTTATATATAGTTTTTAAGGACTATAAATCCTTTTGTTAATCTCAATATACGGATCGTCGAAATTGACATTTCGAGTTAAATCACTTCCGTCGATAACTGGTAAAGACGCCTCGTAAAAAATTCTGACAGCAATCGACTCGAACGATCAGAGTTTCGCGCTATTTCGCACGTTGCTTATTACCGTCTTTTCGTACGAATTACCGTGATAGTGCGCAGGCACGTCCACACTGCCACGCTCGGCTTCGTCGCACGTACGCTGTGGAAGAACGAGGAAGCACATTAGCGGGGACGCGTATACCAACATGTCGCCCGTCGTCGTTTTCTACGGCCTGTGCGAGGTAGGAGCGCACGGACTGCGAAAAGGGGAGAAAAGTGCTTCACGCGGCGAAGTAATGGAGCCGACTTCCTCGCGGAAATTCCTCAACGTGTCCGACGACAAGAACGACGAAGTATCGACAGTCGTAGTGTAGATTGTTCGAACGAAACATACCGTTGATTCGCTTGATTTACTTTGCTTAATCGATGTTATCTAAATATCAAGTTCTGAATATATAAATAATAACTTTGCGTATATTATTTAACAAGTTATTTAACGCATATTGTAAAAAATATATATAATGCGGCTCTAACGCGGCACTGATAAGTCTTCCGAGATTAGACACTACGACGTTAATCTCGTCATGCAAACGTAAAAAGATTCAACGACACGGTATTGTAATAACAGCTGTAATTGTCGTAAATTGTGGCAGATTGTGATTAATGAGCTTTAAATTAGGTCTCGTTATATATACACGCTAATATCGAAAGTCCGATGCCGCGTCCTTGTGTCGTGTCGGTCAATTTTTCCTTGAAAAAAATCGTCTCATTCGTTCACGTTCGTTTAATTATCATCGTCGTTAATATCATTATTAAAATTAATATTCCTGTCTGTTTATTTTTGCTGAGCGATCGACACGATCGCCGTTTATCGTATAAAATCGTTCGATTTTAATTAATGGGCGTTCATATCGCGATTAAACGAGCCGTCCGCGCGAATAAAATATTCATCGAATGCAAAGGCACGCGGCGGGCGTGTGTAAACCATTAAGAAATAATAGCAACAGAAATTCGCCTTAATTGGCGCAATAGCCGAGCCGCAGTGGCGTACAGTGTGTGAGAGGCAACCCCCCCGTATAGTCCTGACAATTAAACGTGACATGCGGGAGATCCTGTATGCGTCAAGTCACTGTCCGCTACTGCTGCTGCTGATGCTGCTGCTCATAATTATGCAGTAATTAGAGAGGTTTGTCGGCAATTAACATCTTGAATATCATCGCGTCTCCGCGCAGTATCGGCCGTTACCCTTTGATCTGTCGGATATAGTGTCCGGTATCGCCGTTACCCTTTGATCTGTCGGATATAGTGTCCGGCATCACTTCTCAAGGACAAAGAGTTTTAACCCTTCTCTTTCTCTTTCTCTCTTTCTCTTGTCTAATATAAAAAATTTTTTTAAACCCACATTGCACAGAGTGGTATAATAAAAATAACACATTTCAACTGTGCAATAATTAATTTAACTCTTAATACGATGCTTGGCTCATTATCATAAAGTAGAAAAAATATGATTTTGTATTTAAATAAATCATTATTACATTATGGCTGATTTTAGAATTCGTTTATCTGAGTTTAAAAGCGCGCGCGCACACATAGACAACTTAAAAAGATAATAAATCTTGCATAACTCCTTCAGATATCTCACAAATAAATGCCCCTTGTACGTCATCGATTTTCGAAGCCAGCGCCCGTAACTTCTTCTTCGTTGTTCGCGCTTCCATCTTTCGCGTGAGGTATGTGTAGGCATCAAGGATATCTCTAAGTTTCCGATCCAGAAGAGCCTTGTGTCTCGGCCGTTAATTGTTTCATCGACCAAAAGTCCGCGCGCGCAGAAGCTCGCTCTCCGTCTCTCTCTCTCTCTCTCTCGTGCGGCAACAAAAGAAATCGAATATCCCGCCGTCCTTTCTTTCCCTTCCCCCTTTCCACGTCCGTGTCCCACCCGTATCTCGTCTGTTCCTCTCTCACCGCCGCCCCCCTTCTGTACCCGACTGGGATATAATTTCCCGAGGCAAAAAGTTTCTAATGGCAGAAAATCTAATATATATCGCTTCGAGCCCCGCCAGTTCCGCCGGCGCTCTGTGAGCAGCTTTTCTTGTAATTAAGTTATAACTAAGGACAAGCGTGCTTGCGTGTGTATGTGCCGACGTAATACGACGGTTCCTCCGACGGGGGGTGACCCAAGAACGTGGAGAACAGAACAAGGGTAGTAGGGGAATGTTCGCTCTCCTCGCGCAGGGGAGTGAAAAACAATAAGAAAGCTCGCGCTAATCCCCACCATATATTATAGCTGCCGAGAGTGTTTCTGGCGCCGACCGGAAGCTGGGTATGAGTTTTTGCAACTTCGAGAAATGAAATTCTGTTTTATATAAAACTTCCCTCGGAACGTTTCGCTTGCGTAAAGCGTGTTCTTTAAAATTATCGTTTCGATATATTGAAAAAAAAAATGAAAATGAATACGCAGATAATTAAGGGAACTTCATAACAAAGCGCCAGTTTAGAAAAAGCTATAATTTAAGAAAAGCCGCATCACGTGCAGCGTGACAAATTACGGTGCAAGTATCATAATTGTAACACCGATGTAAAGCGAGAGAAGGCTCGATCTCCGCGGAAAAGGAAGACATAAGGGAAATGATGGTCATCGCGTGGACTCGCGTGTGTGTACTCACGGAAGTCATATGTATTGTGCACATCTACCCGGCGTTTTATATCGCGCGCTTTTCTCAGGCTGCAGTTAACGACCACCGTGGTGGTCGCACACGATGTGCGGTGGCACTCGTGATATGTAACAAGGTACGCGTATGTGCAACACACCTATTCTTTGCCATAACAAGAAAGAGAGAGAAAGAGAAGAAGAAGAAGGGATGGTCATTAGGTAACAGAGACTGATTTTTCCATCGGGACTTTTATTTAGACGTGTGTGGCAATGTTTTTTACCGCATTCGTGCGGTGATTAGATAGTTTATTCACTGCTCACGAATGAATCTACGGAGATACTATGTTAATCGCAGATCGACGTGCAAAGACGCGCTATGTAATAAAATTATTTCTTTCATAATATAAGATATCGCGTGTGTACATATAATTTAGATAATTTGAAAATAGGAAAATATCGTGGAACTATGTAATATTTTGTTTACATATTTTACAACGTTTTTCGAAAAGGTATAATCTAATATAAACAGATATTCCAAAAAAGCGATAATAAGCTTGTAAAACGAGTTTTCTTATCGCAATATAAATTTTCCTTTTACGATTAATATTTTACAAAAATGTCAGAGAACAAAAAGAGCGTGTAAGAGAGCTCCGCGAGATGAATGGGAGGTGGAATAGAGCCGCGAATGAAATTGGCCGATAATTATCGTAGCGTGCAAATATCGATAATAAGTCGATGTGAAGAAGAAAAACGGGTGAGGCGAAGGTAAGACGGTGGGCTGGGCATTGCGCGCCCGGAAAGGAACAACTCAATTGCGCGAAATCGAGTTAGGTACCAGCACGCCGGCGGAGATGTAATTAATTAATTCGAGAACGCCATATTGCTACTGACGGCCGAACGGAGAAATATTATTTCCTGGCTGGCGGGACAGCGGAGCGGAAGAGGAGGCAGAAAATGAAGCGGTCCCAGTTCTCTCTTTTAATCTATACCTTTGCAGAAAAACTGCTTTGATATTCATTCCTCATTGAAATAATAACATTAGACGCTCAATCTTTTCTCAACTTAAGAGAACTGTTTCAGCACGAATTTAAGACGTGCATTAATAACTTGTTCAACAAAACGCAGACGTGCTTAAATACAATATATTTCAGAAAGAGAGAGAGAGAGAGAGAGAGAGAGTAGATACTTATATACTACTTTTGTAATTAACTATCTATTCAAAGCATACAGGGAATATAGTCTTTCGTTAACGAGGTGAGTTCAACTCATAACGTTTAATTAAGGTGCTGTACAAAGTAAGAACCGAAGAAGGTGGGCTGGGGGCAATCGGGCCCCGATCGTGACCGGCCCAGGGGCAGGAACGCGGTTAGATCCCATGATAACGATCTGATAAACCGCCCTCCCAAGATCGCGAAGAGACTATACGTGCGCGCCGCACAGGAAAAGAGACAAACTTCGCATAAATTCTGAGACCACCACAAAAAAAAGTGACCTTATTAAAATATTATTTTTACAAGCACGTGTGTGTAAACGCACAAGCTTTATCAAAACTATGTGTACTTTATCAAAACTATGTGTAGAAAAATAAATAAAAAAACTAAGTAAGTTAAAATAAACAAGAAAGAATATCTTGAGAACAAAAATTACAAAAATTACGATAATAAACTATGAGAACAACAATAAAGCCAAAAACGACTTGTGTATATAATTTTCTGAATTTCGCAAGACACGCGCTCCCACTTTAATAATCCTCTTTCTGGAAATCGAACGTGCGAGAAATCCGCCGATAATGCAAAGCGTGACTGACATTCGATCTATCGCACAGTATAATCCTATCAAACTATGCTTCTAAACCCACTATTCCGGAATCACCGCAAGTGCTTAATATTTTTCTGTTTCCTTGATGTCTTATTAGAATTTTTGTAGTTTTTTACATTTATAAATATATAAATTTATTTTAAAAACATCAGAACTCTTAATCAGAATAAATAGAAATAGAAATTTGATTTTCTGAGATAAAATTCTTTAGATAAAGATCATTATTTACTCTTCTATCTATCGTACGGAAATAAGACTTGTATATAGACTTTTTACGTAATGACAAAATAAAAAATATTTCTAAAAATTTACTAGAAACCGTTTGTCGATGAAAGGACGCGAGTGATGAGAACTCGCATAATTCAAGTGCATCTACAGATTACTGAAAGCGGATGAAGCTTCGGATTTTCGGATAGAAAGGCCGCGCGTTTAAAATAGCTAAGTTACCCCTCCCCACAATCTAAAAGCAACCCCAATCGCCGCACGCCGCCGCTCTAATCGCAGAAAGAGGGTTGGTTTTACATTTTAAATCCCGCCGGCGTAACTATTGACCACACGGCAGCGACCGTCGCGAAATTAATCCCGCGCTGTTTTAACTTGAAAATAATAAATCGCACAGTTTTGAGATCGATAGCATTTCTACAGCATTCTAATATTGCTACGATCGAATATAAATATAAATAAGCTAGATTTTAAATATGTTAAATATCACACGCACGTAACAAAACTTTGCAGAGTCGCGTAACCAATGAGAACGCGAACTCGCATAATGTATTCTAGTGTCGGGGATGCACGCAATGTTGGACAACGAAATGGAAGGAGGAATGATGGCACACAGAGCCATTTAACGAACGCCTCAATGCAAGCGTTGAATATTCGGAATTTTTTTAGAGATATATATACGTTAATATATTTCGTGTGAAGTGACATCGTGGCTAATTTAAAACGACACATGCGGGAGACAATTTTTTTCGGTGAAATACATCGGAACTAACGAGAGACAGTTTGAAATATGCTGGTAGCGGTGTTCACAGCGATGTGAAATTAATTCACTCGAAACGTTAAAATAACTCAACTGTCAATTAAACTCGAGCGTGTGTGTTGTTAGAGAGATTTTCAATATATAAAACTCGATATCATTTTATCGTTAGGCCACAAAAAAAAACCCGAGTGAATTTTGCGACTAAAATTTTACTCTGAAAATTATTTTTACGACTATCAATTTATTACCTTGCAGTTGTAAGAGCACTTCTTGAGCGATATACATGTTTTTCCTGAAGCAATTACCCATGACCTGTTTTAAATGTGCTTATTGCATAAGCATTCATATTCACCAATTGATTATTGCGAGATCGATCTATATCACTTTATTAGTTATTAACTGAAAAAAAAATTTTGCGTAACTTCAGATTTTAATTGATGATAATATTTAAAATCGTGTTGCACTTTATAATCACGTATCATCTTCTATATGCACAGTCACAGATTCTTTCTATATGCACACACACACATTTGACAAGAAAATGTTCACATGATAACTATCACTATATTTTCTATTTTTAAACAGACATATTCAAGTTAACTTGCTGCTGGCACCTTTCTCACTGAAGAGAGCTTCTGCCAAAGGGAACCAAGAGGACTCTGTTTGCTATGGTCAGCACTGCCCCTCTCTCATCTGATCATGCCGTTTCACCCCCACAGGCCATCAACGGTGCGAAAAAGAGAGAAAGAGAGGAAGAGAGAAAGAGAAAAAAGGTAAAAAGAGAGGGATATAGAACCGCGAGTTTCTCGGACTCGTGCTATTTCTTTCTCGCACAGCCAAGGGTACATATATTATTCACCCCGATCCTAGGCACTGAATTATAGAAACGTTTTTTTTCTATCATCCTCTTCTTACGATACATGACAGACTGCGTTTAATTGTGTCAACTACCGCTCTTTGAGATAATTTGGAATAAAACTCTAAAATTAATTTAGATAAATTACAAAATTCAAATTAGTTACTAACATTGTTTTGATAAGAAAAAACGGGAAGTAACAAAACAGCGTACAAATTTTACCGTAAAAATTGATCATAAAATCGGAAACGAAACGTTACTTTGTCCAATGTATGTCATGAATCTTTTTAAAAGAAAAAAAAACAAATGTAAGGGTAAGAAAAGGGTACCGTTACTTTTTTACCGTTATACACGTTGTACCGTTATGTGCTTTCACGATCCCAATCTTATATTGAAAGGAACTTCCATTTACGAAAAAATTTATGTCTAGTATTGACATCGAACACACATAAACTAGAGATTATATTTGACTTTTCTGATTAACTCAATAGTTTGTAAAAATTTCTGACACACAAACAAAGAATGTATGTAATATCTTCTTGCCCATATTTTATCTATCCTTTTACTTTCTGCAAATTTATTACGGTGGAAGAATAATAGGAAAAAGAGTAGCTCTACCTGATTGGAGTCAACCACACATGTCATGTTTTTTTATGCGCATAATAACTCGTTTAGAAATTTATTTATTTTTTTTAAAAGACTTCAATCATTTTTGTATTTTTATCTTATAGAATTTTTTGTAAATCTTAAAAATTTTCCTGAGACTAAACAAAATTTACTGCAATTGTAAAAAAGTGAAAGTCCATATTTCTCTAAAAAAATACGTCGAAAAATATTCTTTTACATTTGTCTCTCTTACTTTCACTGTCAATATTTTTCACTTTCTAATGCAATCAAACGAACAACGTATTTGCCGATATTACATAATCAAATAAATTTATATATCAAGAATTTATCTTAATTTGATTCTTTCAAATACACACAAGAGATCGAACGTTTAAAATAAATTCCATGTATGCTGGTAATAATAATTTTGAATGTCGATCGGACAATTGCGATAGATTTGACCTTATCGCGGGCTACAATATAAATAAAACGGCTGTCTGCAAAAGGAGCGATGCGTCTCGGCGTTCAATTACTTTTATACTCGGATCGATCTGCAGATTATCTAATTCAGTTAATTAATCAATTGCCTTAATTATTACCGATCGCGCTCGACGTACGAAGCGCCAACGTTCTCAATGTAATACATCTTTCCGAATGTAATCGAGTTTGTTATTGGTGTTCCAACAGCTATCTTCGTCGAACGTGAACCGACATAAATCGTTATTAATTCGTCGTTCTATTTTTGGCTGTTCTGACGTTATTACGCAAACGATCGAACTATCTCCGATGAAAATTCAAGTTAGTTACTGTTTTAATGACAGACGGGAAAATAATAAAAGAGGGGACACAAATTCTATCGAGAGAATTAGTCACATCAGGAACGAACAACGATAAAAATAATACATTATAAAATTTGACATATATAAAATACATAAACATTAATATGTATGCTATTAATTATTTTCTATTGTTTAAGAATTTTCTTAAACAAATTTTTAAACGTAAAGAAATATCATTATTGATAAGATGACGGAAGCAACTTCGGCGAAGAGAATGATACATATATGTACATTCGTGAAAAGGACGACAAAGGAAGAAAGAGATGCAGAACGAGGGAGAATTATACAAACAGGGAAACAGACGCTGTTGTTCGGGATGCGTTGCAAGTCTCAAGCAGCAGCTACCGATCAAATCCATCAACTCTCGATCGCTCTTGACGTTGTGAATGACCGACTTTGATCTCGTACCAAAGTAATTTCAACATCTTTAAACAACAAATCACAGAGTTTTCTATTTCGAACGGTGAGAAAAAAAACATTGAACGTTTTAAAGATAAAAGATTGCCTCTCGATGTATACGAAAGTATGAGAAAAATTTATGAAATAATTGCGCATAGTGGCGCGTGTAAATAATTGACCCGAGAAGATATATCTGCGTATACCGTGTACGGGTAAAAGATATCGCCCTCCAATGCATCGTATATTATACGTTACGATGAGTATAATAATTAAACGCTCATCCCTCATTATTCATACGCTTGAGTGCGCGTAATGGAAGACTCGTGCATCTCAAGCCACGAGAAAACGTTCGTGCTCTTCATTTTAACGCATGTGCGGTAAATCTACAAAAAGAGTATACGAGAAACAGTAATTACTCGAATGAGAAAGCTTATCACGTTTCTGGTATGCAATGTGTATCACAACAGATATCGCAACACGCGCGTTTCTATTTTTATTTTCCATATAGGTATTGCCTGCTGAACGTGTGACTAATACGCGCGAGAGAAGTTTCGCAATATAAAACAAATATCTTAAATAATCGCGAATTTGTTAAAAACGTGTCGTTTAATTGTCGTTAATGTAACAACAAAATTGACTCAGTGTGTAACCAAATTTTTTTTATTTCAAACAAAAATTTAATCGGAAACCTAATCGAACCTACCACTGTCATTTTTATAACAATTTGTTTAACATATTATTTTTTACTATTAAATATATCTATGAATGTTACGAAAATACATCGTTTAATTTTATCTTGTGACAAGAATCGCTCTGTCGCGTACACTCTAATATGTGGGGAAAAAGTTGGGAAAATAGTAGCCGGTTACTGTGTCTCGTCGATTGAAAGCGGGGACAGCCTCACCCACGCTTTTTCGAGGAGTCAAAGGTCGGCAGTGGAGCTTCCCTATTTTGCAACCACCCCTTCGCGCCAACAGTAGTGCATTTGACCAGAGCATTGTCCGGGTCGAATGGGACGATTGTTGGGTTGAATCATCGGGACGCAGGAGGGAATATTCGGGGATGGCCGATGGTCAGCGACCATTATTGTTACCTACGCGTGCAGGGCTGCGCCACCGGCTTTCTCTTTCGCGCCGCCACGATCGTGATCTATGATTTGTGAGTCTGATCAGGAAAATGGAACACATACACACACTCGAAATTGTGGAGCGCGGATCCTTTTCATCTGGCTTGCCCCGTGCCAGATCGGCCCGCTGCACAACCCTCACCTACGCGGAGTGAATTATTGCTTTTAATTGTGCGCACGGTAATGGGCAGACTGGACAAATTTCCGGATGGGAAAAACGGAGATTTTACGAACAAACGAAGGATTCTCGACGAGACGCGTGGTCCAGATATATCCGCCAATTAAACTCGATTGAATGTTTCAGGAAGCCGCGTTGATCCCGCATTCGAACGAACGTCGTTCTTTGAAAACATAAAACTGACCATGTGCGCCTTTTGTAGAGAAATTTAGAGGCGTGCATCAATTATTTACGTGACATAAAAAGTAAAACGTTTCCCAGTACATATGTTATATTTTTATCTTTAATTATCTTTAATCTGAAGAGACTTAACTACGCATTTATTTTTTTTCTTTAAATATAACTGTTAATAACAAATATTTTCACAAATTCTCGGAGACTTAGCTATTGCCAAACGAGCAACTAAGATTGAAAAATGGAATTTATTTTGTTTAAAAGATCTTTACGCGCTGCAAAGCTTGCGACGTTGTTAACAGATAGTCTTAGCGCGCGGTGTTACTGCAACGAGCATATTTTCGGAGGGAAAAATCATATTGTTCAGCGACAAAGCGAAAAATCGGGGGTCAAGCCAGATCGATCTAGGGTGCAGTGGACTGCGTCATTGTAGGTTGTATAATGACATTGCTCGTATGTCGCGACTGTCAAAGGTCAGCTGTTGGGTCAAAGTTCGATCTTTCCGATAATTCTTTTGAGACAGTTATACACTTCATTATGATGTACTTGAAAAAGAAAAACGAACTGAACACTACACACACATACGACCATTATTCGCAATTGTAGGTATATCTGTTGTGATTGTATGACGTATGTGTTACCTTATAACGCAAAGTGCAATAGTAATGCAAGAGTTGCAAGATTTATTAAAAGAATTTGATAAAACATATATAGCCTGAAAAAAAGCGTTTTCTGTATTTTTTGTAAGCATTGTATTTTTTAGAAAGCATTGCTAATGTTAAAAATATTTTGAGTGAAAGTGCTTCTATAGATTTATGGTGACAGCTCGTCAGAAACTGACATGTGTGACTCCTTTGCTACCCTTCAGTCTAAGAATTATTGCCGATGTGTTCACACGCCACATCTTTTTAGAAGTTACGTGCTTATTCTCATATAATAGAAAGGAAACTGATAGTCTTACACGAACATACAGGTTTTTTTTTTAAAACGTTTTGATCATTTAGAATTATATTCGTGCTTTCTTGCCATTCTCGAACTAATAAAAAGAATTTATGCAACTAAATTTGTTAATTGTAATTTGTAATATTGTGTGATTCAGACATGTGCAAAATGCATGAGTTATAAACAATAACTTGAATACAAAAATGTGTTTTAAACAAGGCAAAACGAGAGAAACGAAGAAACAAAGAGAAACACGAGTTTACCGAGGATGAAATCGATGAAAATGCACGCGCGCTTCCGATTAATGTTGAAATGAGTTTCATGGCGGAGAAGCCGATAGGTCGGGCGCATAAATCGCATTCCATATGCCCAGACCTAAACTTCACGTTTACCGAAGGCTACTTCGGGTCCGCGACCCAGGAAGTAGGTAGTAATTTCGAGCGCAGGGGCCGACGAAATTAGCAGGCAAAGAGTCGGGAGATGATTTTCCAAAATAACACGTCCCTTGTACAATAGGGAGGCAATTTCCCGGGGACCAGCTGCCGACACCTATCTGATTTATCATCTTATGTTCTCGAACGCGAAGAATCGCCCTTGACCGCCCGGGCAGGAGTAGAGAACATCCTGCTCCGCACGGCGGCACACGTTTCTTTTCCTCCAAGAAAATGGTCGGTAGACTTCTCGCTAATAATTATATCGTGCGCTAGGTCATCGTGAGGAGAGCCTCTTCTGATACTTGCGAGCGCCGCGCGAAACAAAGAACCGGGAAAAATACGATTTTCGTGGGCAGATTAAAGTATCAGTTAATTGAATCTCTTTGTCGAGAAAAATTCATATTCATGGTTGAAAAGTTTGAAAGGGTCATTCATGTTCTTTTGTTACATCTTGATGGTTTTTATATTTTTTTTTCTTTTGTGTTATCAATTCTTTTTTTTTTCTTTTTATTTTTTTATTTATTAAGCACATATATTTCAGAGCTTACGTATCTTTGACATCTCGAAAGAATGACATCAATCTTCGACAAGTAAAAGAGTTTATTATTTTCCCGAACAACCTTTTAAAACTAAAATTTTCCTTTTCTTCACGCACATTTTTCTCTTCACATTGAATTATTTACGACCACAAACGACAAACTTCGCATCTATACTGCGAAACGCAGAATTGGTTGGCTGTTAGTTCGCTGGAATGCGGCGGGAAAGACAGATGGGGGTGGGATGGGGGTTTGTTCAATCGATTATTGATTGGAAATGTAAGCCGGAGAGTGTGCGGAGGGGCGACTCGAGCGATGGAGAGGAGATGGTGTGTTGGCAGGGGAGGGGGCAGTGGAGAGAACAAGCGGCGGGAGAGGAAAGAGGGTAGGACATCAGAGCTGGTACGGATCGACAGATGGCCGCTGGTCAGCACGACCGCGCCGAGAAACTCACCAATTGGGAAAACTGCTTTCCGCTTGAACCACGACGCGGATCGCTACCTTGTACCCCGACCTGATTCTACTGATTGCAGTCTTAACTTAACACCTATCTAAAATACCAGTCACGTTCTAACTCTTTACACACTGTTGGTTATTTTCATGCTTCAAAAAATTATCTTTTCGTGTAAGTTTTAGACAAACGTGTCTATCGACAATTTAAAAAGATCGCCAACTTAAAATAGACTTACATATTATCAGTTCTGTACATCAGTAATTATCTCTAAGTCTAACTAATTAAAAGTCGTTAATTATCGCAAAGTATGCGCGCTTTCGCCGCGTGCGATTTTCTAAGAAGCAACAAGAACCGGTCTAAGAAAATCGACTGGTAGGCGAAGATAGCGATTTTCGTTAATCGCCGTCAGCAGCTCAGATGCCGGCACAGACATGAATACGGACACGAGGACGGTGTCAAAGGTCATACGAATAGGTGTTTAGCGCCGTTGTAGGCGCGATATCAGTGTCGACGATCGTTTATCTAAATGCATCCTGTGATTACCTCGGTCGACACATGTGCAACCGCGTATTGGCGCAAATGCGCGCTGCAACGATCTTTCTGAACTCCACCTTGGCCACCTTCTCCGCCTCATCTCCTCTTCAGGTACCGGTCACCGTCACAGGCATCACACCACCACCGCAAGACACGACGACAAGCACTGTCCGGCTCCCTCGCATCCCTCGGGCAATCTTTTCAATTTAAAGTCAAGTATTATGGCTTAAATTGCATTATGGTTTCCTTCCCCAGGAGGTAGGGCCCGAGAGGAGCAACGAAGGGCGGCTCCTTGTAAGCAAGACTCAATCACGCCGCTTAACCTCTGACCCCAAACCCACGAGACGCGCGTACACACACACATACGCACACACGACAACGCCGCGCAGTACGCTCGTTGCAGCGTGCGTTGCACGCACGCATGGCCGCGGGGCATCCTCACGTGCCGCTGAGAATCCGATCGTCCTGCTTCCACCGAAATTAACATCGAAAACCTGTCGGAACGCACGCGGGACGTGCGAACACTCGACCGTGCGTTTCTTCAATGAAGAGAAATTTCTCTCGTCTCAAGCGACCTTACCACCGAAACGCGTTTTTCTGAATTTACACCCCCGCTGGTGTCAGTGTAAGTCCGGGGACAGATGAGAAAAAAAACAAAATCGGTGATATCGTTATAAAATTTATAAATGTAACCGACTTATGTTTCTATCAATAATTTACTTGACAACAAAGTATAAACTTACAAGGCGCGTATACATTCACGTATTTAATAGAAATAGCAACTCGTTCGGATTTTCCACGCAGATACCGATCGACACATTGTAAATTCAACTCATGCTTTAAATATGCAGAGAGCAACACATCGCGCACGCTCGATTTAAAAGCAATTACGCCGTCTATAGATTCGCTCAGGGATGTTGGTGAAGATCAAGACTCCGGATTAAGACCTACACGATGAGGCGGGCCTTTCGAGTTGTGAACGATCCCGACACTGTATACGCGCATACTTTTCATATACAAATGAATGAAACGACCCGGGCCCAACCCTGACCTTGAACTCGCTCGCCGAGGAAGAGGCGCGATTTCTCCGGTAACCGCCTCCCGACTGTAATAACGCGTTCCGCGCTGTCCATAAGGCATACCACGAGGCGAGGTGATGCGGACCCATGCATTTGCTTTTCCTTTTTTCCGTATTACGTTATCGGTTACTCCCCGGACTCGCGGCTTTCCTTCTCTCTCTTTCTCTTTCTCTTTCTCTCTGTCTATCGATCGCGCGCGTTACTACGCGCATTTATCACACGCTCGCAACCGCGGCACGATAAGTATCGATAATTTTCATAGATCACTGATGCAAGCGCGGCGCCTCGTAAGTACAGGTAATTCCACTATGTCGATCAAAAGAACTGCTAACACCACTAACACGATCTCTCTTGGCAATTTTTTATTGTCTTGAGATTTTAGGTTTTTTTCTTAATTTTCAAGGTTTTATATCGTAAATTAGCGTTGCTCTACATTAAAGTAACTGCAACTAGATAACGTATAATTTGATAAAACTACTTTGGAAAAACAAAAAACAACAAACATGTTTGTAGCGAATAAAATGTCGACGAAAAAAATAATCGAAATACAAAAACATTTTCACTGCCTTTCGAAGTTAATCATAATTTACGTCATTTTCATATCTTACTCGTATAACGAACTATCCTAAAGCGATGAACACGCTCTTGGAAATTATATGCCGGGGTTTTTCTCGCCTATCGCGCGAAAGTTAATAGGAACACGATCGAGAATCGCGATAATAATCCACGAGATGTAACGCGAAAATATAACATCGCGATAAAATAAAGTCGTCGGAAAAGTGCTTGTAATTAAAATTTTCAAGATTATAGATTTTCGGAATAAAATATTCAGCTGAGTAAGAACACAATTATACAAGCAAGAATTTGTTTCCCTTTCGCATTTAAACGTTGCTCGATATTACAGCAAATATGTAAAGAATCTTGAAACGTTCCCGACATTGCGCCTGTAATAAAAGCAATCACCACACGCGCAAAACTTCCATTATATTCTCCCCCTCCGCGCCTTTCGTAACAAACTATACCGAAATAACATCCCTAACGGAGTAAATTGCGGGTCGCGCTTCTTCGCTACTTAGACGTGGCGCAATGCGAGCGCGATTTTCTCAAAAAAATCGGCGCAATGAATCCCGATAATGTCCAGCGCGCGCGCGTATCTCTACACTAACGTACTCCGGGATCGCGACTACGGAAAATAGTTGCGCGCTGGCTCTCGTTTTCTTTTAGCGCACAAGTGCCCCTTTAAAGTAATATATTTCTCAGGGATAATTGCAGACACAGCGATTTCGTGCAGCTCGTTCAGATCCGGCAGATACCGCGGAACTATACCCCGGCGCGGAACACGTATTGCACACGTGTTGCTGTGTGCAGGTATAGTTTATACGACGAAGAAACAGCGAGAGGAGCGAGACGAAGGGCGATGAAGCGAGAAGGGAAGGCGCGCCGCACGTATGTCGGTAGGTTTATACACGCGTAGGTAGGCACTTACCTATCCATGTAGGTAGACACACTTATGTTTAAAAGAGAGGCTGTGCGGAGCACACGGGAGGAGACAGAGAGATGCGCAAGGATAAGGAGGAGAGAGAGCGAGAGAAAGAGAGAAGCGAGAGCGCGCACTGATAGAGCGTAACTGACTTCTTGGCCGGTGCATATTACCGGGCTGTTAGAGGGCGGAGCCGACTGATGAGTTAGCAACGTATTGACTTTATAATAATCACGTTAGCCGGTCCACTGTGATCCCTTGGATATTACGCGGTACTTGGCGCGAATTCACATACCGGGTGACGCAACGCGTTTTACAATGGCGGAATCGCGAGAGGAAATAAAATCGCTCGGTTTCTGGATTCGATATCGTAACGCACTTGAATATTTGAATATATTTTACAGAAAAATATTTTACATGACACTGAACCTTCTGTTCTGTGATATTCTTTTCACACCGATTTTTTTCGCACCGATTTGTAAAACTTATCTGCAGACCTTGCACCGTGATCTTCTCTCCATCACATCAAGTCCATCCGCATTTCAATCTTAAGATTACGCTGCGATCTTACGCACAATGTATCGTTTCCGCAGTAATCGTAAAATATCTATCCCCGCGTATAATATTCGCGCGGATAGATGTTTATCGCGACGTGGATCGCGGTCTCGCATTGAAGAGACCGCGTGTACGCGCGAAAGAGAAAGACGCGAGTTGACATTTGGCCGGACTGCACGAAGAAGCTGTTACACGCTTGAGCGTATAAGATGCGTGGCCTAGAACACGCCATAGAGTTCTTACCTGGCCTCTCCCCCTTAATTAGCGGTTTATCTTAATCGTTCCCTCAACTCCTCACAGACTCCGAGCGCGAAGAGAACCACCGCCGTGGAGAAGGATGAGGAAGCACGTGAGAGGCGCAAGGCGAGTCGTTACGTATTCATGTACAGCTGCTGCGAGAGATAACGGCGATCTGCTTCTCGGGCAAAATAAGAGATTGAGAGAAAGATCGAGGCGGAGATCGCGAGTGATGCGGTCCATCTCGATTTTCTAAGCCGCGTTTGCTGTCCGGTTTGTTTTTTTTGCTCTCGCGTGCGATATTATTTCCCCTGACGCTAGTGTCAATGACACACTAATGGATAAACGTCACGTTTCCCACGTGGAAATATATTCGAGACTCGTAAAAATTGTCAAATCAAAAAAATGATCAAAAGAGAAAATGTTCCGAGTATTTCAAGTGCGCATGGTCTTAATTTCGGTTAGGCGCGTAATTCTCTGTGAATCGAGATTTGCGAATTTACAGAAGAGAGAGAAAGAGCATATCAATATCGACGTCGGCATTTTCGCATGAAAAGCAAGACCGCGATTTCTCATAAATGATTTCCTAATGGCATTTTCGTAGTTATAATGAACAGTAATTACAAAATGGCTGCTCGTTAAAATACGTAGTTAATCCTAGAAAACTGGATTTACCGGAGGGACTCGTGTAATAGACCATTGCTCCCATATTTCCCGTCGCAACTTTCACGCAATTGATCAAGCAAACACAAACTTCTGGTGGTATACAAAACACGTAACGAGCCACGATCTGTAATTGCGAAAAAGTAAAACTGCCGCGATACACACATATACAACATTCCGGATTCATTATTAAATCGATTAATAAATCCAATCGATACATTAACATTGTAAAAGACCTGCGCAACTGTGAGAATCGACGCACGTTGGCAGCAACGTAGAAACTCGACTTTTATTTGCTCCTTTCTAGGATGCATCAGATTGGATCTAATCCGCCACCTTTGGAAGAAATTTACCACGTCTCGACTATCGCCGTTCTTTGCAACAAGTCGACGATACAGCTTCGCGAACGTCGCGCGCGCGCGTGTATGTGTATGTGTGTGCGCGCGCGCGCGCGCGATCGAGAAGATCCTCTTAATTCTCGTTTTCACGCATCGCCCTTCCTAGACTAAGATCGCGCGCGCCGATAGCAACTAACTTGCAAATCGCTCCCGTCCTGTGCAAAAGCGAACAGCGCGACGCGCGGTAACGGCTGCGGTGCAGTCTTGACCTCCAATCTCACCTCAATTTGCCTACACGCCGCCATTTGCGTCAGCGAGAACGGAGAGAGAAAGAGAGAGAACGCCCTATCTAAAATTATGATCTGAAAAAATCTTCGGCCGTGTGTTGCGCGTGTACGTGTGCACGTGTTGTACGTGAGAGATCGAGCGCACGTGCATAATCGATTAATTATAGGAAATCGCGCATTATTATATATTTCGCGGCTAATTTATACCTTTTTAATCCGATGCGCTTTTTTTGCGGTGAATTAATCAACAATCGATTCGTTGCTCATTATTATGCTTATATTCGTCAAACGCGGGGTTTATTATCGTTACTCAAAATATATGCTTTTCTTGTAAAACATTACAAAAGTTCTAGGAATTTATAATAAATAGGTAATAATGTTTTGTTTAAATACTTTATCGTTTTTTTTTTTTAGAAATCTTGTTTAAATTCTTGACTTGTTTACCTACGTTGTACATATTTATTTGTTATGTTATTATTTGATATCTATTAACAAGCTGATTGGCATATTCTTGCATACAATATTATCTCAAATATTTTAATGTCTTGTTGAAAAAACATAATTTCGTAATTTTTGTCAGCTCTGTATGTAACGTTACACTTAACAAACTTCCTAACAGATTTACGAAACACAGAGTGAATTCCGAAATGCACCTGAACGCGATGACAAATAAGCACTTCCGGCGTGAGCACTCAACCGTGAAGAGGATTGCGATCGGTTGACTTTAATGCAAGTTAATTAACTCTTCAAATATCGCTTCCGAGCGTTGCCTGCGAAGAATCGTTCTTACGTGTACGTTAAAATAAACCGTTTATCGACCGGTGTTAATTTGCGGTACACCTGCTTTTTGACGAACACAACAAGAGTGGTGCGAACGTTTTTCCCCCTCATTTGCTTTACACTGGCTCGAACGTCGCGTTTTCAAATATGATTGAGCCGCGATTACGAGCGAATAATTAATGTGATACATATACACACAACTACGTAAAAAACATAACTACAAAATTTACAAGTACAGAGAAATTTTTTCGAAACAAATTCGCAACTGCGCAAGTGCGAAGGTATCGATTGTACGCAATAAAGAAACGCCCGGACCGTTCTGTTAAACGTATTTACAAGCGTTTACGTTACATTTTACAATCGGGACCGGAGTATTTATTCGTCAGGCGAGAAGAAACGACGCTGCAGTGCGCCCTGATCGATTTAACGCCAAATGTCGCCGTGTTTTACACGCGGCAATAATGGTCGAAATCTATGTAGCCAATATTTCAAAGCCACCCTTTCCCCGCTTGTGTGCGTCCCCAGCCCTCACCGTGAATCGCGCGCACCGACGGACACGTAGCCTTGGTTATTGGTTCGCATATGGACACAGTTCGATATTTCATATTCTACAGCGAAATGAAAGTATAAACGCGGAGTACGTGTTGTTCGTAAAACACAATCAATTCTTGTGCAGTGGCGGGAAATGAGTAAAAAATTCTTAAATGCAATTTTTGAGAATTAACCAGTAAAAAATAAAAAAAACTGTACATTTTAACAAAATAAATAAAAATCTGAAGAATTGTCGTTTCTGTAATTTTTACACAAAAATATTTTTATATTTCGAGAGACACACGCAAAGATATGTAATTAATTCCATAGACTCAATCAAGTAAGCGAAAAAAAAATTAGAACACACTTTATTCGTAAATACATATTGCATTACATATCGGCCTGTTACTCAACAAGTGATTTACGATCTTCCACTTATTGACTGTCTCACTAGAAATATCCGAAACTTAGATTTGTGTCGCTGTCGTTCTCGGGTGGAAAACATGACGTCGCAACACATGTGGTTCTCGCGAGAGTGTGTCCACGAGCCCGTAATATTTTAGGGAACCCTTCTCGGTCCTTTAAAAACCGGCCGATGCATATGTCGGCGTTAGGCGACATAATGTTATCAAACTGTCCAGAAAGGAGCCGCGCGCTGCCGATCGCCGCCGCGCCAGGACCACGGTCCTCTCGGGGGAGCACGTCCTCGCTCTTCGCCCACTTCGTTCTTATTGATATACCGAATAAACACACTTGGCAAAGAGCTAGGTCGGGACGGCTTTGCGAAGCAAATAGCTTCGGAAGAACCCTACGTCCGAGGGAATATCTTTCTTTTCTCAACGTTTTCCTATGCGCAACGCCGATAACAGCGATTGTGACAAAAAACGTTATATGTCGCTTCGATTCGAGAAAAGATAAATTGATTTTTTCCGATAAACTACATTGTCGTCGTTAAATCGTTCTAGGAGGATAGAAGTTTTTCTTTGCTTTGCGAATAAATTTATCTTTGGCAATTCGAATTACGATGTTTTACATAAATATTGAAAAGCGAATAATTCCTCATATGTTTAATAAAAAATTAGATACATTTTTAAGGAACTAATGTTCTTTTATATTACATAAACATACATCCTTAAAGATCGACACGCTCGCGAAACGTCATTTACTTCTTAACATCGCTTTTGAAATCTCATTCGGTCTCCGGTTTCACCCTCGTGGCTTTTAAGTTTCGACCCTTATCGACCACACCGGCGAACTCACCTCGTCCGGCGGTTATCCAGTAAATAAAGATGAGTAGTTTCTTTCTCGTATATAATACACACGCGCGCACACAATTCCGAGTGTGTGTCTGTGTAGCAACGAAACGACGGTTTTAAATTCCGCGAGTCAAAGAGCAATGTTTGACATGGAAATGTTGAGCGATGCATTAAACATACCGCGCGCCGAGTGCTTTCTTCCCCTCCCGTAAGATCGCAATCCATCGCTTTTCCCCGTACAGACGAAAAGCGTACGGGGCCCGATCGTATAACCTCGGACCCGAACAATCTCCCTCGCATAATGCGTTCGAGACTGTATATGTTTATTTAGGCAAACGAGAGAAATCATCGTTCTGTTGGGTATTTATATTAGTGAGCGTTCTCGAAATAACTTCCGATGATCAGCATTGATAACGCGACTCTGATATAACGGAAAGTAGAACAACTATCTTCGAGAACGATAAACGTACATTGCCCCTAGTTCATTTTTATCTACGTTTAATCATTTACCTATCCACTTTGAAAAGCTAATATGCTTTGAACTCTACTATTACAGTATAGACGTGATGTGTAACATTTCGTAGAATTGCCACCTTGTAATTTCATGCTGCTAAACGCGCGTTCCAGATTCCTCGCAACTCCTGACGTGACATGCAAAGTTATAAATCGCCCTATCATTATCGTCGGCGAATTGCGCGAAGCGGTGCGAGCCGAGATGAGCGTCGCAAATCCCCGAGTCGTGATTGGCGGAGAGCGCGAGGTTGGCCGAGGGTCGGAAATACGCACCTGCGAGACAGGCAGTTTCAATGGACCGTTCCGTAAAAGGAACTTCGCCCATTGTCCGGCAAATGACATCAAGCTTATTGCATTATTTAAAGAGCCTCGCTTTAAAGACCGTCTTAAACCACTGACCCTCGATTGTCGAAGTGCCGCCACTGACGACGCACAAACGAGGTTTCTCACGGACGAATCGCGAGGGTGAGCACGAGTCGGAATTCGATATTTTTGCTCCGTTAAAAAAAATAATGTTATTCATATTGAAACAGTTAAAGGCAATATATACGCGAGAGTCCGCGCGATTCTTACATTAAAAGTAGTCTGTTCATTTTAGCACAATTATTTGAAGAGAGAGACATGCTCTCGCAGAGAATTTTAATTCTTTGTGCTTACCGGACGAGATGCCAAGCTTCGCATGAATGCTGCTGGAATTTCTGTGATCGGTGGTGGTAACAGCGGCGGCTAAGGGTGGTGACAGGTGGGGATGTATTAACGGCCCGCCACCTGTCGTCGTCGAGGTAGTCGTTGTGGCACAAGGATTTAAGGGTGATGTCCTCTTGAAAGACTGGTCTGTCCGCCACGCGACTTCATTGTCGCGTATCCAAACTTTACCTGTACACAAAAATTGGACAAACGCTCGATATGTATAAAAAACTATGACAGCGAAAATATTTTTGGTCACAACTATTAAAATATATTAATTATTGAATAGAAATTATTATAGATAAATTAAACATATTAAAGAACGCTGTATTAAAAAACAAAAAGTTTACTTATATATATTTATATGTAAATTTGTTATGTTATTTTTTATTTTTTTAAACTGTTCTACAAAATATTTCTTAATAATATAAAAATCAAATGTTGCTTTTTGGAAAACTAAAGAAAAAGATATGCAGTTTCCTTCGACAGATTCGAGCACTATTTGGGGCGATATCAGCAACGAACGATCAAATTGCAAAAGAGGTTCTCGAGATAAATTCTGCTCTGCGCGCGTGTATTAATATAACGCACACCGGCGCGTTTCTATGTGTATGTGTGTGTGCAGAAAATGGTTTCTCTCCCCCGAACCAAGCCGTCGTAATTAGCGACCCTTCGAATCCCCTATTCCTGCGAGTTTTCCCGGTTTTCCCCCATTTCCCTTAATTTTTGGGAACAATGCCCGGCTTTGAATGTTGTTCCAGGCTGCAGTGTCTAATTACACGAGGGCATATATCGAGCTCTTCCTTTTCCCAAATTTGTAAGAGCGATATATACGGTGTGCCGAAATTCCTAAATACACGTGAAACATTTACACAGTGTTACCAAAATATTCGGAAATATTATACAAGACTATTAACGGCGTTTTGTGTATTTAAATAATTTTAGCTTTTAGTATTTATTAAATTTCTTTAAAAACCTCGCAAATATATATAAAATAATATATATTATTTTTTTGTGAATATATTTTAGTATCTTTTAAACATTGTGCATTTTCAAATTTATTTAACAAATTCACATAATTTAACGCTAGTAAAATGTATATAAGTAAATTTCTTATTTGTTGTGAAAGATATTCGTGTCTTTTCGGGCACCCCGTAGGTGACAGGCGTCTCGGATTTATGGAACATGCGAATATCCGAGTATCACCCCCGCATGCGTGAGACGTGACTCAGATTCGGTATTATTTGCCTGACGAATAATTTAGCCTGAGATACTTAGCTCGCTTCTCTCCCTATCAGCACCGCCCTCCTTCCCGTCTGCTTTCGTTCTCACCCCTTGGCAGAATAGCCAACCACCATCTCTCTCTCTTCGTTCTTATGTCGGTTGTCTAACGACGAGCTGAGAGGCGCGTTGCTTCAGAGACAGAAACACAGAAACCAGAAGAGACGAAAGGAGAATGAAGGAGGTGGTGGTGGCGTGAAGACGGGGAGGGAATTCAGGGAGATGCACAAGAGAGCGACGGAAGATAGAACGAGGATGGTAACTAGAGCCCGTGGTTCCGCGAGAAAAAAGGAGAGAGGAACGTTTTTCCTATCGAGAGGAAAAAGAGAGGCGAGAAACACGGTGGGGCTGAAGAAAGTGTAGTCGGCGCTAACTAAGGGCGTCGGCTAATCAATATCATCAGAGAATGGCCGCTGACCTCCATCTACCCCGCTAGACCGACTATTGTCCGGCATCCGCGCTTTGTACGTTCAAACAGGCTTCGACGAACGTAAATAAAATAAAATGCATAAAAGATTTTTTTAACGCACTTAAAAAAACTGATTTTGAGACATTTTGTTCGGAATATAATAACATCTGCATATTACACAATTTATTGTAAAAATATAATTATTTAAACTTTTCTTTTCAAAAAACGGTAAATTCAATGTAAAGTTGCTTCACAAGTTATTTGATAAAAAACCAGTTATATGAGTTTCATTCGTTTTATTGTTACTTGATCGGATTTTTCAATCAATGTAAAATCAATTATTGTTCCTCAAATTAATATAAGTGGGAAAAGAATACACATTCGAAACGATGCTCGATAGAATCTAATTTAGAAATGAAAAAGAGTTGCAACTAGCTTAATCTCTCGCTCGATCATAGAACCACGTCTCATTCGTCGGCTTGTCGATTTATCTACGCGTCCCCAGCGTCGTTCTTTTCTTCCTCGACCAATGAGGGTCGCGGCCACATTCGAATGAAAACCAGTCCGCATAAACAGAGCCATCTATTCCGCGATCCTGTTCCTCCCTCTCTCCCGCTTTTTCCCTTCGTTCTTTGCATTCCCCCTCGTCCATTCGTTCAACTCGGCGCGAACTCCATTCTCGGGTTTATCACTGTCCAGATAACAACGATTTACCTACACGCGAACTTGTGCGGGTTGGATTTTGGGAAGAGGGTGCGCGTCCGCGTGGGGTTGTCAGTGGGGTGGGAACGAGGTGAAGGCTGTCCGCCGAGAAAGAGGCGAGACGGGACAGCCACCTTGCATTCGGGAGTATTTCACTTTAACGGCCCTCCGGGGGATTGGCTGACCCCGGTCGGGAGACCCTTCACCGTTTCGGCATAATGGACCTCTACATTACTTATTCGTCCTGGCCAATGTCCTGCCAGGCGTCTCCGTTCCCGACCACGGCGAGGCCGAGAGCCGCTCGTTTTCCACGTCCTGTCGTTCCCGCGCGATGTGCGATTAATCGCGCGCGGGAACAAAGATATCGACTTGGGGAAGCCGCAATAGGAAATGGTTACTTACATCAGAAGCGAAAAGTGGACGCTTAAATACGTGGATTCATTACGTAGCGTCATGTTTCACGCGCGTGTAATACAATCAGAGAAATTGCACGCGAGATGTGTTTTCACGAAAATAAAACCATCACATGCACACGAACATTCGAAACTATTTTGAGAAAATGTGTGAGAGCACGTGTGTGTTCCAAAGTTTTTCCTACCTGATCACGTATATTCCTACTTACTTTTACCAACAACGATAGCAAAGCCACCTCTGTTAATTCCAGCTTCCGGGTAACGGTCAGTAGCACGGAAAAACAACACGTCTCGAGCAAACTGCCCTCCCCGCGCGCGCGCACATACAGGGCACTCGAAAGAATTGAAAATTCCTGCTCGTTCAAGAGTTGAAGAGGTCGACGAGCATGGTAGAATGAGAAAGCGAACGTGGATAAAGCGTTCGATATAAGATTAATGCTAGAGGCCGCCGACCGGTTGGTGCGCACGTCGACGGCCGTTCAGCCATATACGACGGCAATGGCGATTCCTCTTTGAAGATAGAACCGTGAGCAGTGGCCAAATTGAATCCTGCTTAGGACAGAAGAAGCGCCGATCGAACGGTGAAGACGGAGGAGAGAAGAAGATTCGTCTTCGAGGGTTCCTTTCTCCAATAAATAAATCGCCGACTAACCGTGGGGGCTCCGATTTTCAGCTAGAACGTACGGATTAACATTGACTGGCCGACGAACGCCGAAAGTAATTGCCCGATTATGTTGTTTCTGTATC
The DNA here is from genome assembly GCA_014825685.1 of Pseudomyrmex cubaensis. Taxonomy (NCBI): domain Eukaryota; kingdom Metazoa; phylum Arthropoda; class Insecta; order Hymenoptera; family Formicidae; genus Pseudomyrmex; species Pseudomyrmex cubaensis. Next base: position 26,646 of record QVOA01000321.1, read on the forward strand.
TCTCAGTTTTGTTTCTCTTTTTCAGCCGAAGTTACATAAACGCATTTACGTCTCAATTATTATTTTTTAAAGAAATATATTGTGAAAAAATAGGAAAAAGTTTGGAAAAAAATTAGGAATTATTAATATGTTTTCAAGTTAAACTTGCTCGTTTAACCGTTTTATCGGTCGAAGTGAAAATTTCGATTATGTGCGAGAGAAAGATAAAAGATCAGCATTTGTCGAGAGTTTCCCTATTTCTTGCCGGTTGCCCTTGTCGGACGACGATCGATAAAGCCAGCTCTTACTTCTCGCTCGTTCTAAGTATCTTTACACTCGCATTACGGTATTTCAACCGTTACATTCATGTTCAACATAGTGGCATTTATTGGTTAATTTAAGTTTAACATTTTCTCTCTCTTTAAAATCGTTCTAAGTCGCTCGATACTTCTTAATATATTTTTTATAGTTTAATATTAAAATTACCATAAAATGTTAAATTATAAGAATTCGTTAGAAACTAATTAAAAATTATATAATGAAAAAATATTTTATACTTCTCACATTTGTTTCTCTCTACCGCGACCGCCATTCTGTTACGCGGGTTACGCGAACTATTCCGCTTCGCCTCGTCCAATAAAAAACGTGAATAATAAAGAGACTCAGATTCGTCGAGGCAGGGGCCGAAGATACGCGGCAAGGGTTGTAAGCGCAAGCGCGAAACCGCCCCGCGAACGAGGGATACCACCCCTCGACATAACTCCTTTTCCTCGACACCCAGCCAATCTGCATGTAACACGCGAGACAAAGCGCCATTTTGAATTTACAATCGATAAAGTGAAATTTTACAGAATATAACTCTCGATGTAAAAAAACCTTTAAAACTTGCATTGTTAGTAAAAAAAATCTATAAAATCTTTGCGATTCAATATTCAGACTAAAATTTAGCGTAAAACGCTCATGAATCGGAAAAAATACATCAAAATTACCAAGTTTACTAATCCATCGAAGAAACTGAAAACACACGCAAGTCAAACGCATTCAGAGAGAACTTCGCCGAATTCATCGACACAACCGGAAGGGGGTGAAAAACCTCCGAAGCTCCGAGATGTAGGTAGTTTTTTTAACGAGGGACAAGGGCTACGATCGGAATAGCGATTTTAAAATCACAATGGTACGCGCACGTCGTCAGAAAATCTACCCATCCCTTCGTCTCTCCCTTTCCCTTCAACCACCGGCTAATGTCGCATCTGCGTTTGCCGCGCGCCTAAACGCTCGGAGAGAGAATCCTTCTTGCCTGTGCACGAGCCCAGAGGCCTCTCGAGCGCGTACATCTCGTGCGAGATTCATGCGTGTGTATGCGCGTAGACGTGCGATACGTGCGTGTGGCACACGTTTTCACAAAGAATCGGCGCAGGAACACAACCCCCTGCTGCCGATGCCACCTTCCAGGAGGGGACGTGATCGAACACACCCCTTCCTCAAACATTTTAAACTTTTTTTCCAAGTTCCCCTCTACATACGGTTGCGCTTTACTAACGACGCTTAGCGAGTTCGCGTCGAGGAGGACGACGACCCGCTATATGCTATACGGTATACCGTTACAATATTATTTTTCGTTTTTTTTTTTAAGGGGATGTGTCGAATGATGCGGCAAAGTTACTCGTGTTGCGGACGATTTTCGGAAGCTAACTCTCAACCGTTCCTCAGCTCACTTTTCTGTGTCTCTTAATGTTAATCGCTGCAGCGGTAATTTAATTAGAGTGGTAAAAAGCAATGTGAATAAAATCGCAATAAAAACTTGACACCTGCTCACGAGCGAAGTAAGGAGCGCGTCGTTTCGCAAAATCGGAACCGTTTAACATTTACTAGTCTAATTGGCAAGTATGTATCCGGCAGCGCGCAGCGGCGTTGCAGATTGAAGCAACAACCGAACGAGTAATGAGAATTGCAATCATTACCGGCAAGTAATTAGCTATGATAATTTGACGGATATTCGGAATTTCAATCTTGATAATGCGCTTCCTGCTGAGAAATTGGATCTTATTAACAGCGAGATGACAGAAATGTAATATATATCGCGGAGAGAAATTGTGCGCCCCGGTGGATGCAGTTGCGCAATGTTGCGGTACAATATTTGCACTGCACCTCGGAACGCGCGATCTGCGTTCTAATCGTTTCAATTAATCTAACAGAATGCGATGTACATCTTTCTTTTAAAACTTACGCGTATGTGCTGTTGGTTCTCTGAATTTTATTTCAATACTACGTGCTCTGTGTGGTTTTTTTTTTTTCGAGTAATCGAAGCGACTTGCATATCTTCGAGAAAACATTTCAACGTTTAAGATACGAGACTTTTTCAGTGGTTTAAATTAATTATTAAACCGATTGTTAATCGAGACTCGGCATTTTTCCCCGCGTTTTTCTTTGGCGGCGAGCAAGTTCCTGTGGAAAATCGCCACTCCACTTAACGCAGCAGTAAAGGGAAGAGCGGCCGGCGCGCTGCCTCGTTCGCTTGCGTACGATGCACCGCGAAATGACCGTTTAATGAGTAACAAGAGCTCCGGTGATTAACTACGGTATTACCGTATGGATGTTTCTGTTTCGGTCGAGACGCGCCGCGTGAGCTCTTCAAACATCGAGAGATTTCATTTATGCCGCCGCCGCGCAAGTATATATGCGTGTGTAATGCGCGCTCGAAGATCAAATCGTAGGCAGACGCGCGCGCGTTCGCGATGCATTTATTATGCATTCGCTGTGAATAATGCGCGCGAGTGCACGTGGGAAACGACGATAAAGATGCGCGAACGGAACTACACACCGAATAGAGGGAGCTTTATTAAATTTCTCCCGCCTGCTTTCGGCCAATCGCCGGCCATCATCTCGAGACCTGTTCTTTTTCTCCCTGTTCTTTTTTTTCCATTCGGTGAGCTAATTAATCTCTCGCCGCCGGTGTATCGTTTCGCGAGCGCTTTTCCAGCCGAACGATGCCGCGGTTGTGTTCGCGATTGCGTGGCATATTAATCAGCGGCATGCGTATTGAACGCGAAGCGGAATCGACGCGAGAGAGAAAGATTCTGTAGGCGAAGAAAACATATACGCGCGCGATCGCAGCGATAAACATCTCTCTCTTTTTCTCTCTCGTGATATTTAATGTCAGGGGCGAGCATGTCGCTGATATAATCGTAGATAATTTGTGAGTTAAATGCGGATATTTGCGATACTTCGGCATATTTACATAATCGTTGGATGATGATCGACGCCCGCGAACATCACGCGAGATATGTTTCGATTCGGTTACCGTGATACACGCAACGCGACACCTGGTCAATTTGTGTTACCCGCGATTGGTTTGATGTGTAATTCGTAATTTGCAGAAAGCGAAAAAGCGCAAATAACGCGATACGTGTCTGTCATTCTTATTTTAACCGAATAACACTTTTTCATTGGATTAGTAGGCGATTGATCTTGCAAAATAAAATACTTAATGCACATGATATAAGAGAATGCGCAAAGTTTTCCGAAACAAATTCGATCCCTTTATCTCGTTAAAATTCTCCCTTTGCTAGCTTCCGTTTGATCTCGGTCCGCGAGAGCGCAGCTGCTCCTCCGTGAGCTAGACGTCGCAAATCGCGCGGGGAAAAGAAGCAACGCGGCAGAGAAGAAGCGCGGTGGACAGATCGACGACGGGACATGAAGGGAAACCGATAGATGAAAAGAAGAAAAGAAGAAGAGAAGGAACAAGAAAGCGAATGAAAAAAAAAAGAAACAGCGGAGATCCTTAAAGCAAACTGCCCGCCTCGAAGAAGCTCGGCTCGGCGGTCTGGAGGGGTGAATTCGTCGCTCGATAACCCGATTGGTTGCCGCGCCGCCAATGCAACTGCGCTCTCCTCTCGTAACTGCATTTCGCTCTCGGTATATTACGCTTCACTACTGATTCACGTGTGTCCATATGCGTTGTGCGTGAGCGAGTGAGAGAGCGTTACGGTAAGCGCATCCCCGTTGCAACGTGCATACGTAATGCGGAGTAGACATGCGTTTCACGTGCGTGCACGCGTGTGTGCGTGCGAATCGTGTGCGTATAGGAGCCCCGCGGGACTGTCGCAAAAACTGGTAACAGAACGGGTCGCCCGCATTGCCATTGCTGGGCCCGCTTCTTCTTCTTCTTCTTCTCTCTCTCAATACGTGACGACGACGACGACTTCTCTCGATCGTCCTGTTGCACTTTTGCAACAGGACGAGAGAGTGGGGAGAGAGAGAGAGAGAGAAAGACGGCGACGCGGCGTTGATCGAGGGAGAACGGACTTTTCTCACGACGCGCTCTCCGATCGACAGAAAGAAGAAGCCGAAGAAACCACCGCGCGGAGAGGACATCTTCGGGAACAAGTCCTTGTGATCCTAAAGATGTGTTGTTTGCATTTTTAAGTTCCGTCTCTGTATTTTTATTGCACTGTGGCAGATCTTGAAATTTTATTTTTAAAGACGATGCATAGAAAGATTTTCGGATTTTATTTAATTCGAATTGAAAATTGATATTTACAATCTATTTATTATAGCGCACATATTATTATTTTTTATTTGAAATTCAGGAAATCTCAAATTTCCAGCAAATTACTTGCTTGTTTTTAATGCACTTTCTCGGCGTGCGTTAGACATTAAAATATTCTGCTTATTTGTAAAGAAAAAACGGCATACTCTTCATCAAAAATTATTTCTCTTTTCTTCTCTTCCATTCTCGTGTGTTGAACATACCTATTTTTTCTCACACACACACACATGCATTTATAGTTATATAATGTAGCAGAAAACAACTGTTTTATATTCATTAAATACGACGCTCTTTTTACTCAGCTCGTACACTCGATTTTGCATACATACGATTAACATTCGTTTATGCTACAGTGTTAATTATCGGATTCCGAGACGATTATCTTTTTTCATATTCTACACGCAGACAGTCGTCTCTCTCGCTGTCGCCCATACCGAGAGGTAATTGGCGTAACGTCGGTGTTATAATATCACGAAAGATAAAAGATTCGCGAAACGCGCGCTGCATTATTTATTCATTTACGCACGCGAGATTTCAAATGTGATAGTTGTGAGCAACACATGGTCCGAACTATATATCGTAAACATATTTTTAAATATATTTATACATATAATATATATACATTATATGTACATATATATCTGAGTAATTTTTATACGAATAATTTCGATACAAAAGATTTTTAATTCTGGCTTATACGACTATATAATTTTGAAATTATGTGTTACAAAGTAGATATAGAATGTACGGCGCGTATCTATCTACATATTAATACAGTTAATCATGTTATTTCGTCACATTTAATATCATGTGAAGATTAATGGATTATACACGTTAACACATTTGGAAATAATTTTTTGTTTTCGTCACGTTCTCGGTAACGTGACGAACGATGCGCATTCGGGTCAAGAATAAATTTATCTAAATAATATGTTATCTCAATCAAATATCATGTATGAACTCAGTGAACAAGAACGTTCGACTCTTACATTTGTCTTCTGATATCACTGATATATTGATTAATTTAATTTAGCAATAGTAACTTGATAACAGCGGGACAAAGAAACAAAAATCTCGACTCATCTCATGGGTATTGATACATGATTCCCTACTCTGGCAATTATATCAAACATCTGCTTTATTCGATATTGAATCTTTTCTATGATTTTTATTATTAATTTTAAAAAATTATAAAACTGTTACAAGTTAAAATTAAGAAAAATATATTTTACAGTGGCACTGAAGAAATTGTAAAAATTTTTTAACATCTTTCCTGCAAAATCTGTTTGGATTTTTACAAATAATTTCGGGAGCTGAACAAAGCTTTGAGAAGAATAATTTGTCGAGTATGAGAATATATGAGAATATATGTTACGATCGGAAACTATCTCGTAACATCGCGGCGTTTTAAAAGATACACGTCTCTCTTTCTCTCTTTTTCTTTCTCTTTCTCTGTGCTCCCCCTGTAAACCCCCCGCTAAACCAAATGCGCAAAAACTGTGTGAAAAAGCGTTATTTCGGGATGAAATCCGACGCTACGCAGCCGTTTTTTTCACTTCGCGAATAGCAACCCCTATTCGAAAAAGAGGCGAGAAGCTACGGGGTTACCGCGAAAGCGTGGTGGGGTGCAGGTAAATTTTCTTGTGATTCGGGAAGATCACTTGATGATCGAGCATATATGTATATATATATATACATATATATACACACACACACACATGTATATACACATAAACGCGCACATGGCACGAAGGGAGGCGTGCTGAGAGGTGGGGATGATGCATATCCTGCATATTCACCGGATTTTTGTAAATCGCAGGGTACCATAGAAAGAGAGAGGAAAAAAATCCGGGGAGAAGAAGCCATTCACCCTAAAAAGTTCCCGAAAGGGGGGAGGTTAAGGAGGGTCTCTGCAACGGGTAAAACCGCCTGTTTTTTTAACGCAAATCTCCGTCGATCCTTTAGAATTTCTGATTTCTGGATCATGGGAAGAAGTGCCGCGATGAATGCATCGCGTTGCCTCGATCTTGGAAACTGATTTTTTTTTCTGGTGTTTTTTTTTTGTTAACATCTTTGTCCCCTCTTTTCTATCCGCGTCGCTGCTTTCAGAATCTTCTTCGTCGCTGCGTGATCTCAACGTGTACTCACTCGATCGATTAATACTCGTGTATACGCCAAAAAAGGGTTCTTTTCTCGGAAAGTGGAAAGTGTCGAGAAATGGAGCAGTGGAACCGTGACGATTGCGCACGGAATATCGAGTCTCTCTCATAAAGAGAGCTCTCGCACGTCGCGCATCTAAAACTACACGTACGCACGCGAAATTTCGAGTGCATAATTCTCGCTCGCAATTTGTATTTTTGTATCTTTCCCCGATGCTCATCGAAGAGAAAGAGAGAATTTTCTTTGATGTAACGAGTCCGTTTATCTGAGATCTATGTTGTGCAAGGAAAAAGAAACAGAACAAACCACTGAATTATTCTTCAATAATTAGCAAGTCCGCGATTTTTTTCTCTCTCTTTCTCTTTCTGTCTTGGAGAACAAACTGTGGAGCAAGTGTATGGAAACGTGTCGGTGTGTACTGTTTCGTATATTTATGTGACTCAGCGGAACAGCATCACGGTAGATAAGTTCTGCGAACAATCGACATTCGGATCCGTGCGCGAACTATGCAAACTGTAATATTCATGTGTCCATTCGCGTGCAACTCGCTTCGCGATAGCGATCGCATTGTGAGCGACGAGGAACTACGTATTGTGCATTCAAAATTGTCCCTAGCCACACGGCGCTATATTATATATATATATACATACGTGTATTATAATTAGACGCACATTCGGCGCAGTGTCAGTTAATTACGTCGTGAGATTATTACCATGATTACCATGACAGCAAATACGGAAACGCCGCGAGCACAGCGAGAGATCGAGCTTGGGATAAGCCGGCCGTAATTACTCGAAAGACAATGCGCGGAGAGAAATTCGCAATTATTTTATAGAACCCCCATAATTACCACCCTCGGAAGTAATTGCTTGCCATTCGTGAAAATTTAGTCAAGCCGAAAGATTCGACTGTTACACGTTCTACTTTGCGACTCTGCTGCGAGCGCGTGCTACTTTTCTTCGAGAGAATTAATCTAAAATGCATAATTATTTCAAAAACGTTACGAGAGAGAAAGAAATTTGACGATGGCTGATTAATCCGATACAGCTACATCGATATTAATACGCGCTACGAGATGAAGGGGTTATACCTAGATCGATTAGGCAGCGTAATCGAGATTCCGCTTCCGGCTAATCGTGTCGTTCAGAATCACCGAACGTATCGTGACGAATATAAATATCGATTCCACAAATCGTTCTATCGAACAGCGCCGACACGCGGGGAATCTTTCCTTGCGCGTGGGGGCCAAGAAATTCGAGCCTTCCGTAGATTCTCGTAGATGCATTCAAAGTGCAACCGAGCGGCCGCGTTCCCTCTCCCCGTCGTACATATTGAATCGTCATATAGCATTCGCGTGCATCAGACCGGGCTCATTGTCCTGTCATTCACTCGTCATCCCCCGCGCGTTTTCTGTCAGCGTCTGTGTGTAAGTATACGTACAGGTAAGTACATGCACGAGCGGCGCTCTTGGTTTGCCTCACAAAAAAAAAAAAAAAAAAAAAAAAAAAAACACCCCCGGTGCACCTCGTGGTCTAAGCCAGGATCAAAGATTCGTTCTCTCCCCTTCTTTTCTCTCCCGTTATTTATATATACGAAACTGTTGCGTTTAAATCTCGCCGGGATTAAAGACTCTCGGGATTTGAGATCGAAGATTTTTCCGTCGAGAATTCGTTCCGCGGACCGGTTTCAATACAACAACGCACCGCCGTTGTGTGTGCAGCGATTTGAACAAATATTGCGAGGTTGATTGTTTGCGCACGTACACCGTTCAACAATCGTCAACTCGTGCCAACTACGCGAAACTAATTTTAGAGCACACCACATTTCGAGAGAATATTTGTGTGCGAAGTATCGTGTTTTTAAAATGATAATGATTGAAAGTTTTTTAATATTCCGCTTTCTGCTACGCGCGATAATAGAAACATCCCTTCTTTACGGTCGAACATTCAATGTGCACTCGATGTGTGACACGTGCTGGCGCGATCAACGCGAAAACGTAAATGTGACTTTTCAAAAGTCAGCTGGGGTGAGTTCACGATGACAATAGTTTCCGTGCGCAGCTGTCCTATCATTACCGGCCTCGTCATCATAATTCTTGCAAGTCGCAAACTGCACAACGAACTATCGTACGAAAAACATATGGAACGTAACGTTTCCACATAAGATCATAGGCTACTGCTTTTCCTCGAGTGTTTCTCGAAAACTAAACCAGACAATCAAATACATCCCCATTCGATTGCCTCGAAAGTCCATCTTTTTCCGATCTTTCCGAAACGAGGAAGCGTACGGCTGCCGCAGCCGAGCTATGTCGGTGAAATCAATTTCCAGCCAATTTACGGAGTCTTTGAGTGCAGAGGGTGGCGCCTTAAAAGTGCGTAAATAAATAGATTCGGACGTGGGCGTAGTCGACGGATGAGGACCGAGGGGTTAAGGTCCGTAGAAACGAGACAATAAGACCCGGAGGGTCGTCGTCGTCGTCGTCGAGAACTCAAAGAGTGCTCATGCTGCGACACTCGTCCGATAATCTAATAAAGAGGTTGTCTCCACTTATCGCGCCCCCCTTTCAACACTCTCGTAGATGTGCATTCTTTTTGTAGATCTTTTTTCTTTTTTCTCCCGACATTTCCATCGTAAATGAATTGAAGGTAAATATTACCTCAAAGATCTTCGCGATCATTGACTGCAAATGGTCAATTTATCGAGCCCTCGTATTCGTACAAAAATAAAAAACTCGAGTTTCGATAACGTAATGATATGTGTGTGTTATTTTTATTGTAATAATATTGTAGTAATATTGTTTAATCAAAATTGTTTTTCTGTGAAATATTTTATATGCATATTATAATTTTTTTCTGCAGTACTTTAATATTAACCTCTTCGGTACGCTCGTCCGCCGCGTAGTGCTTGACGGCCGAAAACTGTTACATAGTGTAAACAATCGATTGAAGTCGACGAACGGCCGTACGTATCATGGTGTAAGACCATGATACGTATGCATTTGATGGCTGTCGACTAAAGTCGACGATCGTATCAAAGTGGTTAATATAACAGCATTCTTGGAAAATGCTTCTCCCAGTATTTGATGCAGTGGCCATTGGCAACGTTTTGAACGTGCTACACAAGAATGACTTCGTCTGCTGCAAGAATTGTCAGAAAACTGCGAAACCTTCTTCTTTCGCCAGACTGCAACCAACCCTCTCAAGTGTGGCCACGACGCGTAATTGAATTGGGGTTCTGGCTTATTCCAAGCAAATACACAAGCACGTCGTCTTTTCCTTTCTCTTAGATACAATCTTGGATATTTGTGTGCAATAAAATCACGAGCAAAATATATATTACGGGAAAAATTTTTGATGACAATTAAAATCGTGCGTATAAATATAAAAAAAGCGCGTTCGAAGATTTTTTTTCCAATATTATTTCTCCTTATTTTTACTTCTCGACACGTTCTGAAGATAATGCGAATTTATATAATTCGAGTTGTAATACAAAATGCAAAATACGAAGATGTATTGATTTATTTCAAAAGACTCTTCTCACACACGGTAGATTTTAATAATTTTTCATAATTGATATTTACAATAATGATAGATAATATCGTTTTATACAAAAATTAGCGCAATTTGTAGCACCATCCACCATGCATGCGAAGCGAATACTCGCGAGATAGAAACAGACGCGTCGTGTACGTGTGCACGAGATAGGTACAGCAGAAGAAAGGGAGCAAGAGGTCTTTCAGGAACGAGAGCTATTTGCGAGACTCAATGGAAGAGGGTCCTCGAGAAGGGGGAGGATGGGGTGGCCGCCGCCTCCCCGCTATATCGACCGCCGGCTCCACTCGGCCATTCCGCATTTTAAAGGAAAAATTTCCGTTTATTCGGACCCGGTTTCCTCTGCAGAATTATTCGGAGGAGCTCGCCTCGCGGATAGCAGCTCAGATGGAAAATAACGTGACCTTTTGCTCGTGGCAGGTCTCCCGGGAGTTCGGCCGAGCGTTCTCGCTCGACTCCGCTTTCTCTCTTTCTCTCTCTCCTTCGCCTCCTCTCTCATTTCCGCTGAAAATTTTGGCGTGTCCTGGAAGCCAAGCGCGCACGACGGAATCGGATCGGTCGGAATTCACCGATCTTGAATTTCAGCGCGTAGTAAAGCATACATATGCTCGCCGTGGTATTTCGACGGGGTTATCTTCCGAACCACTTTGTCTACGGCATACCTAGACGATGCTTTTCGCGAACATTGACTTTCGGAACAAGACGTCGTATCACGTTCACATGAAGAAGAACACACATTTCGATATATCCATCATCGATCGACAATATATTGATTGCTTCTAACTGTATTTTTTTTATATGAGTATTACATTTTTATTTTATTTAAACATTTTTTGCTCTTGATATTTTTTTATTAAAAAAAGAGAGTAACACTTTGTGTGTATCATACACATTAAATAGAAAATTAAATATTTGACGATTTTCAATTCGAAGAGAGGGATCGGGCGATTTCAAGCGTTATATTGCGAATGGAAATACATATAGCACGGCGAAATATCGCAGGAATGGGTGACCGGGCACAGTACAAGAGAAATGGCGGAAAGCAGGGACTAAACAAACGAAACCTCTTCATCAGACAGCGAATTCCGAAGTTGTTTGCTCGTGCGCTGAACTTTGTGCGCGACGACAGAAAGAGAGAGAGAGAGAGAGAGAGAGAGAGAGAGAGAGAAAGAGAGAGAGAGAGAGAGAGATCACAAGTCGATGAGAGAAAGGACTAGCAGCGGGAGAAAAAAAATAAAGAAAGGCGATCAGAGAAAGCGACTGCCAATAGTCCTAGTACGTGATGTCCTTTTCGGCCTCGTTCTTTCCTTCCTTCCGCCCCTTCTTAGTCCTCCGCTATTTATTCTAGTTATTTTATCACACGCCCGAGAAACGGGAACACCTCGCAAACTTCCGTTCGTTTGAATGTCCTCGCGATTTAACATTAGATTTCGATATAAGCTAAAATTCATGTATTTTTTTTACACTTTTTACGCGAAATAATAAACAGCAGAAAATTTTAAACTAAAGAGAAGTAAACAACAAAAAACATTTTTTTCTTATATTCCCCGATGTGTTATAACGTTACTTCTGATTATTATTTTCAACGAAACGTGAGAGAGAAAGCAAAGGTGTTGCTCAAGATTCGGAAATCTGCTTATCACGCGTTAATATCACTCAAGTTTTGAAATCGACGTAACGAAATCGATGGATATTATGCGAGATACACTCGTTACTAGGAAGTGTAACGCGTGTCGGCATCGGATAGACTCTCCTAATTAATTAATTATGCAAAATCCGTTAATTAATTGGCGATCGCTTAGCGTGAAATGTTATGTTTTGCGCACATTTGCGAAATCACTTCTCGGACTTCTGCATGGGGAAAGAGTTTTCCCTCATAATCGCGCGAGGTGAGTTTTTTTTTATATAATAAGCGCTACACACTCGTTTTAATTAGCATGCGGCATAAAAGTCACGCGGTAACGTAACGACGTTACGCAAGGATTTTGTGTGCACCTCGCGCAAAACGTCACGTACAATCCGCGAAGGCGCTAATTATCCAAGAGCAATGCGATAACCGGTGACTTATAAGTCTGCTTTTCGCTCGAGAGAGAAAATTACGGCGGATCACTCAACCTCCGTGGAATTTCGTAGTACTTTTGCTCTTATATACCACCGTTACTTGCAATTAGCGTGCATACATTAAATTGAATGCTGCTTCTTAATATAATTATTAAGCTAATAACCGTTACAGAATGCTTCGGATAATGTGTACCTGAATGTTGCGCAACCAAGAATACAAAAGTTACTTTTGAAAATCAGTTGTGATTTAATGTGCACTGTGTTGTAATCGACGCAAATATTCTAGTTTTAAATCTTACGCTGCCAATTAATAAACTTTTATTATCTTCTTCAAATTCCTTTACTTTTTTATGTATTTAGTATTATTTTATTTATGTACAATCGCTCATAAAACCACCGTATGTAAATAACGTCTACATTTTCTCATATGACAGATGGATACTTCTGTCGGCGTATCGCGCGCGAAGCGATTCCGGCCTCGCGCAATCGAATGGAGATCGATAAAAACTGATCGAGAGTTGTGGAAACGGATTATGTGATTGCGGTAAAGACGCGATCCGCATGGGTGTTTCTCGTCCTGTTTTATGGCCGGCCAATCGCGGCCTCATATCTCCCGACACCCGAGATCATCCATCAAGCACCGGGAGCGAACAACCTACGTTTTCCCCGGCCTCGTCTCTGTTCTCCTACGAGTGTCATAACCTTCGCAAACGTCACGACCTTACGTCGATGCTTCCGCGCGAGGGGAACGGGAGGAGAATCTGCGCTCTCATACGTTACGCTCTCCGCGATCGAAATAGCCTCGGCTTCGTTCATCGATTTTCGTCCGTCGATGTATCTTTCGTGATTTGTCGGAAATATGATTTGATCCCGAGACTATTACCACCACTCCGGGATTGTATGTACGACTGTTTGAGTTGTTATATACTACTCTCGATATGTACACACGACGATGTTTTTTGACGAATTGAAGCAGCGCACTTTTATATTAATATGTAGATATTTTTATATAAAACTTGTGTTCGCAATAATTAAAAACACAACAAAACTTTCTTTAAAAATTTGTATAAAATAAAAAACAATTATAAAATAAAAAGAAGACATAGTATTTGTACGCGTGTACGCGTGTACTGGCGCTTGTTTTTATCTTTTTTTTTTTGAAAGGTAAGTTTTTTTGTGAGATATAGGATACTGAATGAATTAGCATATAAGTACGAGTATTTCACTCACGAAGTCGTTACGTAGCTTCTCATTTGCCAAGTTAAACGTTATTTGTTAAATTTTTAACTAAATAAATAAAGTTTTTATGGAATATTAAAATTTTAACTTATATCGCGTCGATACAAAATATTTTTGTTACGTAGTACTACTATACTAAGTAGCGTTTTGAGCAGGAATAAAATTTTTCTATGCAAACATCATAATATCGCATATCAATATATATATCGCATATCGATATATCGCATATCGATATATCGATCACCTTTTTGTTTCTAATTGCCGATTCCAACAAAGTTGAAAAAACGACTTTCTTGTATAAATAATTTTCCGTTTAAAAATTAAACGGAATATAATTATCCGGACTCGGAGTTTTCGATGTAACAAAATGAAACAACAATTTTCGTGATTATTTTACACGATATTACACCGCGAGATAAACTCTAGACGATTATTATTAACATCTGTTGGGGCAGCTTGTACATTGCAAAACATTATTAATTAAATTTTAAAGTTCGATGAATCGGACAATTATAAGAGATTAATAATCATGAAATGGCGATATCCCGCTGTTGCGTTGCATGTACAATAACGCATGCACGTAGAGTTTTATTGTTTTCCGGAGCTTCCGCGATAAACAGCGGAGTTCGATGACTCCGTCGGACTTTGCATGCCGACTCGGCGCGTACTCGTCGTGTTTGCCAAAGTAAGTTGATGATGATGCTGCTTTATTACCTGTTTATTCGTTTCCGTGAAATGAGTCGGCATCTTCTTAATTGGACCACACGATGGTCATGATAATGTCTTACGAATGCCGGTCACGCGACCACATTTTCGTCAAATAAATCGCTCCCGCTTTTCGACAGTGTACTTAAATCACGACTCTGTAACTGTTATTTTTTACGTAACGCTTTATCTTTTACTTTGCATGCAATGAAAGAGAGCATGTTCTCTCAATATCGTAAAACCCTTTGCTATTTTGGATCTTAAAATTTTAAGTGCGAAACTTTAGAGTGTTTTATTAATGCTGAACTTAATTATATAACATAAAAAATAATCTGATTTTTTACGTAAAGATGTAATAAAAATTTTACACCATGAAATGCACATGAGTAATTTGGTAGACTTGGTAATTAAAGATGATTGTACTCTGAAAAATTGCAGGGCAATAACGACCATCGCTCGAATCTGATTCTTGATGCACATACACTTGTCCTTAATGAGACGCACTTTAATGACTTTTTATGTATCGTTATCAAAGATAGAGCGTAATGAGCCAATTGAACAATTTTTACGACTAAATATATTCTCGATGTTCGAAGTAGCGGTGTGATCGCAAAAGAGATCACACTACCATTGTTTTTTTCTCTCTCTTTCTCTCTCTGTCTCTCTCTTCACAGAAGAAAACATCTCAATAATACAGGTACCAAAGGGGGAGTATATAGTACTCCAAGTGGTGCCAAGAGCCTGTAATATATAGCCCTTAAATCATCAGGCAACCGTGGATATATAGTGGCTCCATCGTCTAACCACTGCGTGGTAACCGCCTTGCAAACATATCAATCAGTACATTATATATGCGCTCTTAAAGAATTTCACAGCAACCTCCTCGTTAATACGATATATATATTTCGTCTCGATGTCCGTCATCGCGTGATCAAATTCCCACAGTATTGTTTTTAGCTGTCGTATAATTCTCTTTTTTATTACGAAAAAGAAACTCGAATCACCACAACACAAGATTTTTATTTCTAATTAATGTGCTGGACTAATAAATAGCACGAAGAGCGAGCGATGAATTTTACGTGTACATCGTTTAATGTGTAGTAAGTCGTGAAAGTGACGAAGAAAAAAGAGAGAGAGAGAGAGAAAATATACAATGAGGCACTAGGAAGAAATTAATTGAACAGAGGATTGCAAAAGATTCCGCGCAATTTAGCGCAGGAAACGACTCTTGTAAGAAAAACTTTGAAGTTAAAATTTTCCACGAACGGCGGATACAAAGAGATTGGTTTACGTAGTATCGACTTCGGTGCGATGGTGGTTGGTTCTATCCTTCTTTTCTAGATACGAAAAGTGTATGACGCGGTTCGAGAGCAAAGCGACGATGAAACGGGCCCGGCGAGCGAAGCGAGACGCACGCAACGTGCGTTGGCGGCGGTTCTGCAACGCTATGATACCGCGATGCAACCGCAGCAGCAGCGGAATATCGCGTGCGTCCGGTTAATTTCTCGCGAACGCGCAGCGGGAAACGAGGAAGGGGGAAAGGGTAAAAATGACGTTCGCGATGTTTCTTTAACTTTTTCGCTTCGCGCGCCCAAAGAGACGTAACGAGCGACGTCGATGATATTGGAATTGCGAGGCGGCGAGGAAAATGTCAGAACGATTTTCCTCGCGAGACACGCGAATTAAGTGTAAGCCGCAGAAATCCGCGTATTATTTTCTGATCATTCGTAATTCTATTTTACATACGTAGGTATGTATATGTACAGAGACAACGGCAATGGGTACATAGCTGCATGCGGCAGTTAATGGTAAACTAATTTGCAAAGTCGGATACCATACGCGAGTATATATGGCTGTTCTCGAACAGGATGCGCGGAAATGCGCTTCTGGATAATTTCCACGGTTCAATTACCAACGAAATCGAGATTGCGAGAGAGCGAGAGAGCGCGTGTATCTCGCGCTGCGCACGGCGGCGCAGTAATGATTTCATATCCGAAAGCCGTTCCTACAGATTATCACGGTAATCAGGCGGTACTGACAGACGCTTTGAGAGTCTGGTAGTAGCGTGGCAGGGAGATGAAGTCGTATCGCGAGAAGCGGTAACAATGAAGCGCAATGATAATGCGTCCCGTGCGGTCGTGAATGGACGGCGGAGGACGAGAAGAAAGAAAACGAGGCGGGGAAAGGAGGGAGAGAATGAAGACGCGCCGAGGATACGAAGACGAGATGCCCCAGGAGATCATTAGTCCACCTGGCCGCGCGGCCCCGGGTAACACTTAACTGCTTGACAAGCGTTGCGAGCCGTTATCGGTTTGTCTCTAATTATGCACGTGACCACGCATAAGGACCTACTCTCCCCCATCCCTCGTTCCTTGATTTTCGCTCGCGCTTCATCGCGAAGACGTATGTTTATGGAAATTAATAGCCGGTATTTATAAAGGATTGTGTGTTACATTGTGTGACGTGTATCGCATATAAAGTGTGTAAGTACGTTTAGAGATCGGCGCGTATTTTCTTTTGAACGCGTAATATGCAAGAAATATTTATCTATAAAAAGATCTCTCGCATTATGTTATTACAATAAAAATAATTGGATATTGATGGTGGAATAAAAAAGTAGACCTCCAATAATCCCTAAGTGTCTCGGAGCCTGGCCGATTAAAACGTCTGCCATTGTCATCTTCGGAGAATCGTATCGTAGAGCCCGGAATGCCGATCGATCCTTGGTTGCTCCGGAGAGAATGCGCGGCGCTGCGTTTGATTTATATACGGGTTTCGGTACGCACGCGTGCGTAAAGAAGAAAACCCTGCAGAGAAACGACATACGCGAAGAAAAGTGTATTACTCGCGCATTTTTAGAAGAAAAGATTGTTGTGTTTACTTCTTTTTCGAATGTTGTATGCGGGCGCTAGAAAAATCAGCAGTCTTAATCGTGACTCGATACAATAGAAACGGACATCCCCATTGTGTGTGACCACAAATCTGCATACATACATAAACGTCTAATACATGTGTACTTTATTCGGAATTGCAAAGTGCACGTTCGCGATATGTGTTTGAGTTTCACGGGTCTGTTACACTTTCACGACAACATATTTTGATAATAAAAATAAAAGTTAATAATAGTAAAAGTTTTTGTTTTCAACATGAAAAACTTTTTTTCTCTCTCTTTTTTTATAGAGATATTAGATAGAAAAAAAATATTCTATTACATTTAAGCTACTTTTCTTATCAGCATTGTATTTATTATTTTTTCAGCTTGAACAGCGCCTTTTATACAATTCCTTGCTGATGCAACTGCTGCAAAGTTATTGCCCTATCGGCAAACAAGAGAGGCGGAGATTATTCAAGGAAGACGGAGGTTATAGGCATGAACGGATCGGGAAAAATGAGTCAATGGTGGGAGGTAAGACCCGGCAAGAATATAAGAGCATGAATTATCATATAACAGCGTGACTCCGAGCGGGCTCCACGCGGCTCATCTGAATAAATATCGTATTATAATTAAAGGAATCGTTCGATTCATAAATCAATAAAGTCGGTTTATATATCAGGCCTCGCTTATATGATATGTACCAATGTAGAGCCCCAGCGGACCCTGCACTCGCCGTGGGGGGTCCCCCTATATGCTAATGGCACCCTCTTACGATGACTAGAAGAGAAGAAGGAAGGAGGTAAGAGAGAAAGAGAGAAACGGATAAAGACGCACAGTATCCGCGATACGTTCGTTCGTTTTGCGGCCCTGACCCGAACCTTCATGAAATACAGCTCCCCACGACCCCTCTCTTTCTCTTACCGGCACCGAGTCTCTGATCTTCGCCGACCGCAACCGCTTATCAATTTGTTACCGAACGCTGTTTGTTAAATCAAATCAAGGGCTCACACGTCGAGCCAATAAATAATCCTGCTTAATACGTGCCTCGAATCCTCGCATCTCCTTCGTAACGCGCTCTAGCTCTCGGTACGTTAATTACAATCGAGATCACAACCGCCAGATTAAAATAGTAAATAGACTAACGATACAAACTATATAAATTTGCAAAACATTTTCTAATTATTATTCAAATGAACATAAATATTTATTCAATGCGAAACAATTTCGACCGCTTGATGATTGGTCTAATGATTCTTTCCTCGCCACTGCTTTTTGTCCGATGTTATCCTCCGATGTATATATCCGGTGCATTATCGTTTCGGACCATGCAACATTCCTGGCCTCTTTGTTATTAAAAAAAAAAACGATGTACGTGTCACTTTTACGTTTATTATGACGACTACGGACGGAGCGTGAACGTATACGGTAGTTTATTTGGGCGACGATGGGGCTCTCCGGTTTGCGGGCCCCGAACGAATTAACGGCACGGCCGCGATTAACAAAGGGCGATACAAATTAGATTAAATCGCCGTAGGGGGCGGCATCGCGGTAGAGAAAGGCGAATGATGATACCGCTTGATAAATAGACGAACGTCATGCGATGCGTAAACGGAGACTTGGTTCAGCTCTCCGAAATGGAATGCCAATGTCGACGAGATGCACAACACGGCACGATCTTCTTTTCTCTCTCTCTCTCTCTCTCTCTCTCTCTCTCTCTCTCTCTCTCTCTCTTTCTCTCTCTCTCTCTTTCTCTCTCTCTCCCCGAGAGATAGAAGGATATTTTTTCTTACCGATGATAACGACCGTAATTAACATCAAAGGACGCACGCTTTGTAATTTACGCATTTTCTCAACTTTACCGACGATAAATTACGGACAATTGTCTGTGTGTGCGCGCACAAGAGAAAATAAATTTTTCTATTGTATATTATATTCGTGTTTTTCTTTAATTAGAGAGACGGAACGATTTTCTATATATTTTGGCGGGGAATAAATCAATGAACGGAAAGTTTCGTGCCGGAGAGATGCACAAGTCCCCTCGAGAAACGAGAATGTAGGTCTGCCTGCCTACCTACGGGGTGGCTGCAACCACCACCCACCTTTCTGGAGTCCACATAAATTTCAGACACGCCATTCGGCACTATCATTATGTTTCCTCTGTTGACGAGAAGCGTCGCCGTAATTTTAACAAGTTCGTAGAAAGAGCGCAATTAAGAAAACGCGAGCGCATCGCTCGCTTTCCGGCGCCAGTGCATGGCTTCCTTGTGAAGGCCATCTTTTATTTATATATCGCCTACCTCCTCGTCCTTTTCTCTCTTTCTCTTTCTCTCTCTTTCTTTATCCTTCTTTCTTTGCTCACGAAACAGAAACCACAAATTGTTCTCATAAGAGGAGCGGAGAGATGATCAAACATAATTGACATATAGATGCATCGTATAACAATCTTACAATTCTCATGATTTAATGCGCCGCTCGTAAGTGGTTCGTTATCATCGGAGAAAAATGTGCAATTAAGAACATTTATTCTCCGCGGAATAATTTTATTAAAATCGGAAAATTATCTTGATTTATAAAAAAAAGAAATCTTGTCAATTCTTATCTTTTTAAAAGTAATCAATATTAATAAATAAGCAAATTCTTTAATTGTTCTTACCCGGAAATCGATTTACATCGCGATACGATATCTCTTTGTAACGGGAAGAAAGAGCGAAGGACGAGAGGGTGTTGCGAGAACGAAAGGAGAGAAGCGGCGAACGGACAGAGAGATCGAGGTAGGCAACAGGACGAAGAAGGACGAGCCACGATTCGACGAACACACCCCTCGAAACGTTCGGTCGGCGAGCCTGTTTCGGACGACCGCGGCCAATATTTAATTACGGATAATTACCGGTTATAATGCGCGGCAGATCGGCGGCCTGCCGTTTAATTGATCGGCTTTAAGGCCTGATTTGTGTATCTGCCTTCGCGTTCGTGCAATCCGTCGTTAAAGCCGGGGCCCCGATTTTTTTAATCCTCCCCGGGATCTTCTTGGGCCCGAGCGTTTTGGTGCGTGTGCAGCCACATGCCCGTCGAACGGAATCACATTCGATCATTATTTAAAACTGCATTACGCAATCCACCCACCTAGTTGCCGCGCAGGTTTTATCGCCATGGTGTTTTGAACACCGGTACATTCGCGAATTAACCGTACAAGGGATCGTTACAAAGAGAACGCGCTGCGAGACAATAGGAACTATGTAAAACGTTCGCTCGCTCGCTCGCTCGCTCGCGCGCGCCTTTGGTACCGTGAGAAAGAGCCGGCGGAAAATTACTAACGCAGCAAATAACTTGTAGAATCGAAGTTTTTTTCATCGATTGGTAATTTGAAATCGTATTGTTATCGAATTGTTTGATTACGAGATTTAATGGAACACGGATTACTCTGCCTTTTTTATTTTCTAAGAAATTATATATAAAAGAAATTTTTCTTTTTCTTTTTCACGTATGAAACATTTATATTTGGGAAGTATTTTAAAACCCGAAGATTTTTTATTCTTTTATAATTAAAAATATTAAAATCTAGAAAAGTAAGTGATTAAAAAAATTAATGTATAGAATTATATCGATGGGTGTACAAAGCGCAATCGCCTCGAGCAACAATGAGAACCCCTGCCTCAATAAATAGCCGGCAGGTTGGTGGATGTTCTGCACCTTTGCGCGGAGGTGGAGCGATATCCTTCTGCGGAAGGAGAGAATGCGGCGGGAAAAGGAAGGAACGAAGAAGAAGAGATCCTGCGAGCGGAAAGAGAGATGCTATGGTATATCTCGGTTCGATCCTCTATTGCGTTATTATCGCATTATATTGAAACGTAGGCCACGAACTGTCGGGAGGTTTGCCTCCTCTTTCCCCTCTTTTTATCCCGCCACGATGATCGCCATTCCGCTTGGACATGCGGAACACGAGTAAAAATCTCGCCGGTAATGCACGGAAAGTTCGGGTACGGTCGGCTCCCTTTGCCGAGGCCCCGAGCATGCAGATCCGACACGAAATATCATTAATAGTCGTTTGCCGGATGACCAAGCCCGGTAATCGGCCGTTCTGCGGTACGGGATCGGATCGTCCGAAAACCGCAACACGCCGGCGATACGGCATTGGCGGTGGTGGCGGCGGCGGCGACAGCGACCGATACCGACCAAGCGTTCTAAAGCCCCGTTCACGTCGTAATTTATGTTCATGAACTCCACCTTGCTAAGTGCGAATAACAGCACGGCGAGCTCGCTCACGGCGAACGTATCGCTCATCGTGTCCAAACAACGACGCTCCTCTTTACTATAATTCTAATTCTTTTACCGTTGTTGAGAAATAATATAAGTACGCGAAGAATAAGGAATATCCATATTTGTCTCTTGAGTTTTACAAATTGTGGAAAAAGTCAATTGATGAAAATTTACGAGCGAACACGGCCAAGCTGCGCCTATGTAGTCGCACGTATCATTCGCCGGTATCGCGTGATTGTAACAAAAAACGCACCTGGTGTGGTCAAAAGGGAACGAAGAAGATGCCGGACACGCGCGAGAAGGATGGAAGCGAACGATAAGAAGCGACGAGGAAAGAGGTGCGCGTAAAAGTTCTCTCGGCGGGGGAATCAGTTAAGGGTCCATTCTCAGCTTAGCGGTGGTGAGTCGCGTTTTTTGTCGCGGATTTAATAAGGCGTCGGGTGTGACGAGCGCGCAAAAAGATCAAGCAGAGGAGAATTTAGCGAAGGAGGTCGCGCAGGGATAAGAGAGGAGAGAGAGCCGCGAGCCTTACGAATGTTCTCGGGAAGGGCCCGGCGGTCGTACACGCGTTTTTTTTTTTTTTTTTACGGCACTTCCAGCAAGTCGTAAATACGATCATCCGACACAATAACGCGGCAAAACACAGCGAGCGTGCGGCGCAAGAGTTGCAATGGGTCTAGTGTGGTGCATTGAAGGGCCCCGTAACGACCTTCATGCCGCGGCCGCGCCGTGTAGTAGCGGCGATTGTCGCAAGGTCTCTTTTCGATTTTCTTTCATCGTCTTTCGCGCTCTTCGCGATGGGGAGTTCGCGTTTCTAGGTCCACCTGGCCCCACAAAGAGACTGGCAGAGCGGCGCAGACCGGAAGCTAATCCTACGCACAATGTCCACTGCGACTCGAGACGACGCGTGAAGTTGCCTCCAGTGTCGGTGTCATTGTTCGCTTGATTGCTTCTGGGCAGCTCTACGACGCTCGCTTATGCGACTTTACCTTCTATCGAGCCGCGATTAGACTCGCCGCGTAGAGAAAAGTGTCGGGAGTGAGTTTCTTGCGGCCCTTTTTCGATGCACTTGGGCACTGTTCTCTCAAAATAGATAAAAGCAAAGTATTTTGAATATAACACTCACAGTCACAAAAGTATTTTTCTGAAGGGTAATTTGTAATGTAAAAAATACTCGAATAAGATTCCGTCTGATCATTTTTTGTAATCGTGCGAATAACATAATGTATGTACGTCGAGGCATGTAAGTTTGTAAGATTTCAAAATGCGTTCACCGAATGCGCAATCCCGTCGCAACATCGAACAAATTTCAACCGACGCGCTAATAGAACTCGAATTACAATAATAAAGTGTCCCAGCGAGATGAAGTGGTAGCCATTAGTTACCTTCGAGAGTCTTGAAGAAGAAATAAACCTGCTCCAGATCTGCTGGGAGTCGCCGCCGCCTTTGCAGCGTCATCACTCGCGGCTCAAGTTTCGATACAAAGAGACAACGCGCGCGAGAAGAATGAGAGAACAACGGACCAAAAAAAGTGGGCTATGTTAAATAATAGTGTTTCCGTCGATCGGGCTGTCGTCCGTTCTCGGAGATGCATAGTTCATTCATGGATTCGGCACATGAGAACGGCGGCGCAGCCACGTTCGACGGCGATCAAAGAATCGGAAAATAATAAGGGGAATTAGAAATTCTTCGATAGTCACACCGATTCGAAGGGCTATATTCAATTTACTAGGCAATCTGTTTTTTTTTTCAGCATTTCAATTGTTGATAATAAAAGCTGAACGAAGACGACAACTAACGTTACGAATCTATGTACAACGACGAAGCGGTATATTGTAAGAAAATTTATATTAAACATTTGCGATCTAAATACATCGAGAATTTTAATAAACATTTCTTCCTTATACATTTCTTTGCTTGTAGAACAAAAACAAAATTCAGAAAACTCACACAATTGGGAGCCGAGAGGTGAAATTTTACCGTCGCTCTTCCGAGCAGTCAATTTTGCGCGATAAAGCCTCGCCTATCGAGCGGCACGTTCGTTCACGGATAAAACGAGGTGTGTCGTTCTATCGTCGAATACTTGGAAGAAGAAGAAGAAAAACGCTATTCCCCTTGCCGTCCGACTCTTCAATCACGCCCCATCCACTCTCTTTATTTCTCCCGCGCTCTTAAAACTGAAAAATAACTGGCATAAAACGCGCGCGCATACCTGTCGGATTTTCCTCCTTCTCACAGAAAGAGAGAATGAAAAAACCTCTACAAAATTTGCGTAAGACATAGGAAATTAGTGCGGCGAGAAGCAACTGTCGAGACATCCTTTCAACGATCTTTCTTTTTTTTATAAGAAGAAGGACGTGAGTACCTGCTTTGCCTCCTTAATGGGACTAAAAGACTGCCTGAATGGCGCCATCGTTTTCGCAGCGAGAAATGATGACGAACCCGAAGAACGCGCAACTGTCCGCAGGTGCAGAACCCACCAACTTTCGTCACGATGCGTTTCTCTGATGTGAGGTGACGAAGGTGAATGAACATCGCTTCTCCGGAGAAACAGTCGAGATACGTTAAGAAAGCGATGCCGTTTCTATCATCTCCGCTCATTAGCGAATTCCGGAAACTCTCACGCATTCCTTCACCGCTACATATATATGTATATCGAGGATTGAATGACGCGCTCGATCTCTCTGCGGCTTGCGCGTATGCAAATTTATATTATGCGCAGTTAAGAGAAGATAATAGCGGAAATTACCGCGAGTTCCCACTTGAATGACTATATTATTGCGCAATTTATTCAACTTTACACATCTTCGGAATCATAAAACGCAAAACAATCGGCTTTTTTTCCATTTTTGCTACTTTAAACTGCGTGTGTAACTATTTTTTCGAACGTTAAAATTCGCGAATCGGGAATCAAAAATTAACCCTTCGTGGATTGACTGTGAGAACCATGCGACTTCAAAATCGAATAATCCACAAAAAATCAATATTTTTCTCAATTTTGTTTTTGTTAATCAAAAGTTCGAACAATTCTGCGTCGAAAAAAAAAACAAACTGAAAAAATCTAATAGTTCTGAAAATATAAGCGTTAAAAAAAAATCAATTTTTATTAGAGACGCCGATGCGCAATTTTTGAGTGGGAAACCTATGTCAGTCCACGTAGGGTTAACGATCCGTATTTGCGATAGATCTCTCGTCGATCTCTAACCGAGAAGTCCGGATTTCGATCTGCTAGACCCTCTTGACCATTTTAGAGAGAGGACAAAAGGACGCGTGAGAAGCCTCTCTTCGTCGAGTGACAACGTTTTCTTGCACACATGTCGAACGAGTCCGAGACCGGTAGCTGATGAGTTCACAGAAGAAGAAAAGAATCGTGTAACGGGATTATAGACGATCGAGGCATCTCATCGTAGTGCAGTCACATTCTGATACGCAACGGCAAAAAGAACGCGTATACTTATAGCGTTCTGAACGACGCGTACATTGAATAGACAATAATAAAAAATAAGAGATTGCTTACATAACATTTCTCGGAAATGCTTTCGAAAAAACTGCATATAGTTTTCGAGGAAGTCGATCGATTTAATATCGATGCTCTGAATACACTCGGTGCGTTGAATTATCGTTCGCAGAAAGAATTTTTTTTTTCTCGTGAAAACCGTAACGAATTCCCCTGAGTGCAGGATGCATCCTTGTTCTTCTCTCGCGCATCTTCTTGCAAATTAGATCGAGTCAGGATCAGCGAAGAATTTCCGCGCGAGCGCGCGTTCGGTGCTAGTTTTTAGTTTCCGCGCGTTTGCGTTGTCTCCCCGGTCGTGGTGGTTAATGTCAACGCGTGAATGCGAGTTCTCTTTTTTCGATACATTCGAGAGAATAAACACACGTGGATCCACAAGTTGAGAATCCACGCAGGCGCCGATTCCCCTGTTTGGATTCCAATTATTCAGCGGCGTGTCTCGAAACTCTCAATTCTTCGTGAATCCTGACCTCGGACCTTTTCTCTTCGCTTCCCTTTTTTTTCTCCCCCTATCTGCTCCCCCCTCATGGTCTCTCTTCTACCAAATTCTGCATAGGTAATGAACACAGGAAAAGGAAGCGAAGCAACCGCAAGATTCGCTGTCGCCGTGGTCGAAACAAAAAAAGCATCATTCTTCATCCCAACTAATACTCGTCATTTTCTGCTCGATGGGAATATCTGCCCGTATAATCACTATTTCCGGTTAAACAGCTGTCTTTGTTTTCTCTCTCGTACTATTGACTGTATTTTGTATCGCGAACAACGAGACGCATCATTTTGGCGTGATAGAAAAATAATGTTGATGAAACACATGTAAAAGTTTAATAAAAAAATTTTTAATATATTGTATACATTCGAGTAATAAGTAAATCGACTCGAACCCTGTTATTATAAAACCTCCGTATAATTTTGACAGAGAAGGAGGGTAAATGCGATGGAGAATGATAGCAATGTACAGTATACTTTGCATGTACGCATGCAAAGTACGGGAAAAGACGTAAAAACAGAACTGCTGCCTCGTCACTTGCGCAGGTATAGAAGCCGAGTAGACGAAAGCGTCGAGAGAAAAAGAAATTCAGATAGAGACGAGAAGAAAAGAAACGGGAGACATACATAGTGAGAGGAGAAGAGAGAAGTGTATTTCGTCAGGGAAGAGGAACAGAGCAAAGAAACGTGGAAGTGGCAGAACGAAGAAGAAGAAGAAAGTAAAGGCCCCGGGCGAGGTCACCCACCGCCCCCGCCCCCACCCTTCACTTCCCTACACACCCTGATTATCCGCCGCCGGGGGCGGGACGCTCTGTAATGAGCATCGAAGAGGTGCTCAACCTACGACTGGTTGGTAAATTTCCTAGATATATATATATATATATATAATTAAAAATTTCTTTGACAATAAGTAAATTCTCTTTTCTTTTATATTGAATAATATTGCAATATCACACGTGTATGTGAATACGTTACTAAATATTACAAATTAAAATTGATAAATAATATTTTAAATATTAAAATAATGATTGTCAAAAACCACTTTTGTTTATAAATATAATTTTTTAACAGACACAAACTGCATGTGTTAAATAATGAAAAAATAATACACACGTATATATTCGATGTACGAATGAACGAAATAATGTAAGTTCAACACTTTGTCAAAAGTTGATTTGGGAAATAAAGCATTCTTTTGACGAAGGTGGCCGGGATTAGGGATAGAACATCAGGAAGTGGCGGAAAGGTGACGCGGGATTGAGCGAGCGTTTGAATAGCGGAGCACGCCGTGTCGTCGGCTGTCTGCGAAGATACCCGGATGATCGAGCGATGTTATTTTAAGTTTTCCGTAGGGGCCCTCGCCGCCCGTCTTGCCCTAATCGGCCTGTCAGCCGCCTCCTCCGTATAGCTTAGGGTCGGCAAACCACCCCCGCAAACGTTTAATACATACGCGCGCGCGCGCGCGGCACACACGCGCGCAATTTCACCGATCGGGAGAGCAGCCCGCCTGACACGACCCCCCATGAACAAGATTGGCCCTTTTTTTTCCTACATCGAGATTCGCGCCCGAGGATTCATGCCCCTCGTGGGGTGAGATTCAAAACGCTTTACACTCTCATAACCGGAACCTGTTGATTCGACAACCCTCGAAAATCCCGATAGCCCCGAAATGCGCGCTTCGACGTATACTCGTTTAAAAAGTGCCATGCTAACATGAGTAATTTTTTTTTTTTTCCGACTGCAAAGTAACAGTTTTTTTAAAAACGAAACGACAGTAGACAAATACAATAAATAGAAAAGAAATAGTATACAATATTATTTTGTGCAAACTTAAATATTAAAAAAAACGATCTACGAATCCCGTCGGTGACATCCGTCATCATTAGCAACGCAAAAGCCAAGTCGACTATTGCAACTCGTGTTCTCAAACGCAACAATAAACTGTGAAGATGGAGTTGCTTCAGGAAAGTTAGAATGCTCTCGCAGGGCTGCGCGCGGTTCGTTTGATGGTCTTCTCTTCTCCCCCCCGTCCCGAACAATCCACGTATTTCCACCGGATGGTCGTTTACACCATCAGGTTTGGTGGCACATATTATATACCAAGGAAAGAGGAAGTAGAGGGAGGGGGGAAGAGACCGAGAGAAACGAAGACGAACGAAGTCAAAGACAGAGCGGGAAAGAAAGCAAGAAAATTAGAGTGAGAGACAAAGAGAGAAAGAGAGACAAACCGTTGCTTTCTTGAGCTCTCCGGCTTATTGCGTGATATTAGCCACGGTGGCTGCCGCCACTGCTGGGATAATCATAATCTCGAAAGGGAGACAAAACACAGGCCCCGAATCGCATAACGCTGAATTTTACGACTTCTGGCATAGAGGAGACGCGACCGGATGCAACGCGACTTTTTATGCTCTACTAACAGCCTCTCCCCTGAGTTGATATCATGTCCGCGAAGATGAACGTCTTTTCGAAACGTCTTGTCCGACCGTCGTCGAATTCGTCGTGGCCGTCAGTGAAGTGAACACGAAAATGTCAACGAACAAAAATGTAGAAATGCAAAGCCAAAACATTGCCAAGCTAAAGATTAACGAATGGAAAGTGAAAATCGTGAAAACTACCTATTTGCAGACGTTGTGACGACGTCTTACGAAATCTTGTTACTACTTCAAGGTGTGTAAGTGTGTGTGTGTGTGTAGACGTAAGCGCGTAACTTATTACAATAGCAAATAGTTTTACCCGGATTTTCAATATATTTGCTGTATGAAACCAGATAAACATTAACACATACACACACATACACATGCACGCACTTTCTCTTTCTTTTCACGCAGTAACATTGTTTCTTTTTCTATCCGTTCTCTATTTGAAGCAGTTATTTCAGGAATTCGGTTCAATTTACGCGTTTGCATAGAACGTACGTGCGATCGAGCAGACGCGTGCTATATAAAAGAAGCAGAAAGAGCGAGCGAGAGAGAGAGAGAGAGAAAAAGAAAGAGAGAGATAGAACGGGCACTCAGCGGCGTTACATGTTACATTGCGTTTCGCAACGCCGTATGAAATCAACGGGCGAATGAGGCACTGAATGGAAGCGAATTACGCGAGTCAAGACGGCGGCGAGCCGAGTCAACGGCGCGCGATTCGAAGCACACACTGCAAGACTGCGTAATAGGAGAGGAATATTTTTTTCACAGAAGATACTGAATAGAAGGGTTCCGCGACGATTTTTACAGTGGCGGTAATACGGTCATGTAATCTCCGGGAAATTGAGATCGTGAGTCACTTACCGTAAGGTCGCTCAGCGAGCAGTTCGCACGAGTCTGTAACAGAAAAAAAAAAAAAAAAAAAACTCCCTCGCCGGTGCGATTGAGATAAGACTTCGCACGGTATTTCTATATGAACACAGATCATCGGTAATGATTCAAGAGAGTTTCGATATAAAAATGATACAATCGCAACGCAACTTTCTCACGTAAAATCAAGCAAAAACCGTTTTCCGTACGTACACGCTTAGTACAATAAAAGGATTATTCCCTCTCTTCGGTTACGCGTAATTTATCCATTCGATCTTGCGGTGATAATAACACATGCGCGATAAGTATAAACTCAACGATCTGTTATACGCGACGACGCGATGCACACGGAACTATCATCGCGTGAGGTTTTCAATTGTCATAATTCCGAAATAATTATCTTTTACTGCTCGCGGTAATAACTATATTTCTCTCTCATTTCAAAAGGATTAACGAACAAGGTTGAATGCATATGTCGGAAGCCTCGGAGAAGTTGAGTTCGCATTGAGAGAAACAATATGTATTAAATTACACGCGTCACGTCCCCATAAAAGAAGCCTTCGCGGATTATCTTGCCGTTGGAGTTTTAATTCTCATCCTCTCAATGACACAAGTTAGCAGCGTCGCTACGCACATTGACATGGCTCGTTCATCCGTGACGAACACAACGCGCGCGCGCGATCGTGATTCATGTACGATATAATCGACGCAATCTCCGGCGGCGACTTTATTCAGGCTGACCTTTTTTATCCCCTCCTTCTTCCCGTAATTTGCATACGTTCAGAGAAAATTCCCTCGATAATTTATCCGACCGCAAATCTCTCATCGCGATGTTAAAAGGAGCCGATCGCCAGTAAGTAATTTCTAACCGCGTCGTGAGAGAGTCGTTTAGTAATTCGCACGGTAATGGCCACTTTGAGACCCGGTCCATGCAAAAAAGATCGCAAATCGCATAGATCGCGAACGTGCGAGAGAAAATATCGTTAAATTCGAACGATGATATTTGATTCCGGTGATTTTTGTTTTTTCCGCTCGATTCGATCGAAATCTGATTAATTCCGTGGGACCTGCGACTTTTGCGACTTATATATGGACCGAGTTTTACGCGAACGTGCGCGCGTGCGGTGCTCGTTGATGTATCGCGCTAATAGTGTCATGGTGCATCTCCTAAGATCTGAGGACGGAATCGAATCGGATTTGAAGATACGCGTTGTACATACGATGAGACTCGCGTAAAAGTGAAGAAGTTTTAAATGGTAACTCGACGACCGAGACACCTACTAACTAAAGCCAAGAGATCGGCTAGCGGCGCGCGGCGGGAGCCGGTAAATGTCTCACTCAGGCCGTGCTCGTACACGGCTTTAATGGAAGCCGCTAGGTAGGTCATCGGCTGTCATAAACGCTCGTCTGTTCCGAGTTTCTTCGACGGCGCGGAGCGTGTGTTAATAGCCTCATTAGATACCGCGGCGCAGTAACGTAACACTCCGCGTGCGCCGCCGCCGCCGCCACCGCCGCA
Source organism: Pseudomyrmex cubaensis (assembly GCA_014825685.1). Classification (NCBI taxonomy): domain Eukaryota; kingdom Metazoa; phylum Arthropoda; class Insecta; order Hymenoptera; family Formicidae; genus Pseudomyrmex; species Pseudomyrmex cubaensis. The sequence goes on from QVOA01000321.1 coordinate 56,825, forward strand.
CGATCGCTCGAGAATTATTTTGTAAACTTAACTACGAGGTTCACAAATTTACAACGCACAGAAATGAGCGCGAAATACGTACACGTAATATGACGACCTTTCCCGTGGTATTTATTTGATAATAATTTATGATACTCCTCTCGCGTTACGTTATTCGACCGACAAGCATCTGTTATTCGACACTTAAATCATTGAGAAGCACCGTCAAGATCGATCAAAAACGTCATCGGAAGAATCGCCGCGATGAATTTAGCAAGTCAAGTGCTCACAAAAACCTCAAGTAGTAAGCGAAACGACCAATCGTTATCTGACAGTCGAGAGTACTCGACTGCGATCGGTCACTCTTTGCTTATTATTTGAAGAGAAGATATTTTTGTGCATTCACGACTTAACATTTTTCAAACTTAATAACGCGCGCTTTTTCGATATTTCGCGTTGCGCGAAAAGTTTTAATTTCAATTTTTATTTATCGCCGCGAATAATGAATATCAAGTGCGCGAGTTCTGCATATGTCATTAACGTTTGCGCGATTTGTTCGATTATAAAATAGTAAATACGAAGTCATTAATTTCGAGGCAAAATACAAGGTAAATGAATAAAGCGTGAAATGAGACGGCGTATTTGCGTAATTATGTCATAACCGTTCTTCTGACATCGTTCTTCATGTAGAGGATACCAGCATTATATCTTTTTTTTTTCTCTCAATTATGACATCGACTTTTACAGTCATTAGCCTCGGCATTAGCGCCAATGAGACACGGTCTTCCCAGGCTGTCAACCATTCAAGCATTGACCATATCAAATGTTGCTTAAGTTTTGTTAATTAACTTCTCAACTCGCCGTGAATTCCGCGCCGGCAAGTTCGTGCGCGACTATTCTGACAAGTATTATCATTATTCGGTATTTATTTGGCTCCATATTTAAATTCGTATTAAAATTCATATATAAATCGTATTTTAATTTACATTCAAATTTTTTGCACACTCTTTAGCATGTAATTATTGCACAACTCTAAAAGGAAAAAGTTTTTTACAACAATTTAGTCTTCTGCGTTACAAAAATGCTTAAATTCTCTTCTCAAAGGTAAGAAGTGGCGATGCGTTGACTTTAATTTTGATAAAAGTAAACTTGTCGGTCAAGCGAACAGAGTGTTTTGAAACAAGTCGTTGTTGTTATTTTACTGACGTACGTCCTCGATATAATTATGACAATATTTTGTTTAAACGCGTGCATTTTGCGAAAATAAAGTGAACTCGATTTTTACCACACACATATCTTTGCATCGAGAGAGAGAAAGAGTTCGCGCGGTAATGCGTTTCTTATCCAGATAAGCGCGGGCAACAAAAATTCCACGGGTAAACATTTCTCGCGACGATCTTCCAGGAATCCCGACGTCAATATTAGCGTATCAGTCAAGCAATGTATCACGATATTCCGAACGTGTTAAGTTTCATTAGTTTTAATGGAACATAGCGTATGAACGCGTTGATATTCGACATTGTGCGCTTGCATTCAACATTTTTAACGACGACCGCGATCGAAGGTTTAGATTATTACGCTCGCGCGGAACGGAACGTGCTGCATCCGGAATTTCGCAGGATTCGCTTTGCAACAACGCGTTAAACGCGAATAAAACTAAAAATAAGTACCCGTCCGCGGACCTCGTCCCGTCGTATTCTAATATTTTCTGTGAAGCGTCGCGCGCCATGACGAATTCTGATTGACCGAGGGTGGGGTCAGTGCGCATATCGGAACCCGAAAGGTGCCAACAGGGTCTCGGGAGCGATGGTCGATAAATATTAAACGACTTTCCACCTGTCGCGTCGTCATCGTCGTCCTCGTGGCGGAGAGGGAGGGAGGCACTTCCGAGAGGGAGATGACTGAATGTTAATCAGCGAGGCGTGACAAGTGTTAAGTAATTCATCTATCTACCCACACGCGCGCAAAAGGAGGAGCCAGCCTATAACGCCCGGTAATTATAATGCGACACTCTCGCACGGCACCACGCGCACCATCATCGGCAGTTTCTTCATACGAGCGCGGACACGTGCAATTATCCGACGATTTAACAGTTAACCTCAGACAGGTGGAAAGTAAGACGGGCCAACAAACTTAGTCATGATTAACGAAACTCCGACTCGAAGAAGAGAATTATATAGCATTTTATGTGTGTGCGTGTGTGTGTGTGTGTAATATTTATGTCAGCGCGCGCAACATTATTGTGTATTATTAAATTTAAATTTGCGTATATATCGGCGCGATGACACACAATGTGCAAAATATCGCAACGCGTATGCTCGTCTCGTATATATACATATCTCACGTTCATAATGGAACCGATCGTCATGACGCGTCGATTTGTATTAATTAAAATGACCGCGCGTTCCCGATGCTGGTCGCAGATAAACGCGCGGTGCAATGTTACAATGTTACCAAACAATATCCGCCGTTGGTCCCGCATCCGTACGTCGCGGAGCACACAGCGTCCGTGTGTCCCGATGTATCTGCATTAAAAGAGCATTTACATTACGCGCGAGTTTCTGGGTCCGCGCGCGCGCGATTGCACGAATCGCCGAATCATAGTCCGGTTCCGATCCACGCTTGTCGATTAGATGTATCAGTGTAATTAACAACAAACAATAGCTGCGAGAGACGCGCGGGCTTGATATCGTGTATTAATCGATTACCCTCGTCGGTCGAGCCCCGGAGATATGCGCCGGAGCCGGCTGTTAATCATCACCGCGGGTGCGTTTGTACCACCGACATCTATTTCTTTTTTTCTCTTCCTCCCCTCACTCCCCTTCTTTTGATCTTTCTCATCTCGTGAGAAAGAGAGAGAGAGAGAAAGAGAGACCAATAGGTCTGAATATTTTGTACGTACATAGCCCTGAGGACTTCTTCCGCTAACTACCTTCGTAACACGTCATTCGCCTCCCACCTCTCGCAACGGAATACCGAAACCAACGTTAACCATCTCTCTCTTTTGCCCGTCGCGAATTCCGTCTTCTCATGGGGACGTGTATCGCGCGAATCATCTATTGATTAATAAACCGATTGCTTGAACTATTCAAACGAGAATTATAAAACGAGAATGGTCCGTTTTTTTTTGTGCCCCGAAACGTGCTACATGAGCGCGATAATAAATATTGCAAATGTTTATTTGACAGAGCAAGAAACAGGTATACATTTCTGTGTATAATTTGCTTCATGCTAAAATGTATCAATCTTTATCAATACATGAGAGAATTTTTTATTTTTAAATGACAGAAAAAAAAAGTTCTGAAACTTTCCTGCAAATCATCATGTACAGCTCAAAATTGCCGTTGAAAATAAAGTAAAATAATACGAACACACGCGCAGTGTGTAAACGCAATAACGTTCGGCTAAGTTCTGATCTATATTGTACGATGAATCGGCACTGCTTATTAAACTAGGCCGTGAGAGTCTAAATTCGGTACCGTTAAAGGCACAGAGGAATATATACCACACGGTACGGAAAGTATCGATATTTCTCGCGCGAAATATCGATCATCGCGCGCTCGTACGCGCACTTCGTAAAACGCGCGCGCGAGAAAGAGAAGAGCAAGAAGATTGTTTCGCGGTGCCCCACAGCAGCGTGCGCGCGCGCATTTAGAGATCGGAATCATTAGCGATTATCGATGATCATCAATGTGGAACAGCACGGCTTACCAGCTATCATTAATTAAAGTTAAATAATAGTCCGCGTTGTCAATCCGTTAGCTCATTCGCTGCCGAACTGTATATCTACTTCCGGGAGCATCGACTAACTCTTTCCTGTGACTTATTGCGGTTACGCCGAGGCCAGTCTTCTTACTTCTCCTACTCGATAATGGGAAAGTCTCGTTTCGGCGCGATCTCGCACATATATTTTCTTACAAACGAGCAAACATGTTGTCACTGCGCGAGCGATGCTGCAAATTTTAGAAATTTCATTGCGCTTTAATCAATAAATGTTTTGTTTTGTTAGCTGTTTTATTGAAAAAAGTTATGGTTTATCTTTCATTTAAATACGCAATGGAAAAATTTAAACGTAAATACAATTACATATTAAAACTATTCTTTCAAGTAATTACATTCGAATAATTACTAAAAATGATTAACGTGTATCGATGACACTTCGTCGTCTATTGTTTAAAAAAAAAAAAAAGACAGTAGTAACGAACTCTACATATATGCAGAAACACGTGTTTCTTTACACATTGGACCGTAGCGAATAAAGAATGTCCAACGATCTTCGACACTTCACAATTCCGTTCACGGTTACCTACACGTTTTACAAGCACGAATCGACAAGACCGCACGATCGGTCACGTACGATTAGCCAGATGAGGTTCCACGAGGCTTTATTCGACTAGGTTCGTCGGACAATCGTGAACGCAAAAGAGCCGAAGCGGCGTTCCTGTTCGTAGAGATTCTTCGTCTCAAGTAGTTTACAAGATGTTACTCAGCAAGAAATATTATTACTACGGGTAGAGAGAAATTATCTCTTGTGTGTTTTCCGTTCGAATTGCTTTCCGTTTGATTGTATTTTAATTAAATACGTCTAAGAATAGAACTGATTTTTATTGTGTCCTTCAAAAAAAAAAATTATGCGTTACACGCTTGTCTTTTACACGTCAATAGTATCGGAATCGATTAATACTCGACGCAAAATAATTTGCGGCAAGCACGTTTGACCGGAAGAGACAAAATTATAGTTTATGAGAGAGAGAAAGAGAGAGAAGGAAGAGAGGACACGCAAAACGCAAAACTCGGCGCGCGAATACGAGACACTTCCGTTGCGAATCCTAAGAACCGAGAGAAGAGTGCCAATCATCAAATCCGCCCCCGGCTAACAATCCGTCACTGTACCTCTCTCTGTCTAACGGCGATCGTCCGGACGTCACGGAAGCTCACATAAGCGAACGAGCAAGTGAGTGAGTCACTATGCCGACGGAAGAAGCACGTGTGGGACGGAAGATGAGATTTAACGTATGCGCGCGCGGTATATACGTGAAAGAGAAAGAGAGAGAGGGAGAGAGAGAGAGAGAGAGAGAAAGTAAAGGCGAAATCTCTGAGGTAATCAACGAAAAAGACGACGTAAAAAGGAGATGAAGAAGATATAAACGAGTGAGAGAAGCGAGAAAAAGAGGGAAAGAGACACGCAGAGCCGAAAAGAGAAAGGAGAAGGAAAGACGCGACGAACGGTCGAAGATGAGGTCTTGGTAGTAAAGTCAACGGTTGCCGCCCCGGCAGAAAAAAAAACTCAAATTGATCAAAATGAGAGTTACGTGGGCAAAAAAGTAAGCGACCACGGTGGTAGGCACGAACATTTCGTGCCGGGAGAGAGTTTAGGTAGCGAAGGCTCTTCGGAAGAGAACGCACAGTCGAGAAAGAGAGTGAGAAAGAGAGATAGTCGGACACAATGGGCCGGGCTCGTCAGGGATGCGAACAAAAGCTCGAACGGCGGTCGATTATGAGATACGGCGATCTGCGAAACGCCGATTTCCTCGCCGGAGACAGACGAGAGAGACACGTCGTGCGGAAGCGGTAATCATTATCGTTTCAGCTTATGCGCAATGCTAAATTTTATTACCGCCGCGCTTGCCGCGACTCGTAAACCGTGCCGCGAGACTGGATCTTTGCGCGCGGCATTTTTATTATTCCAGTTGAATCGGGTCTCTTTTTGTCCTGAGTTACAGAATCTCTCTTTCTCTCTTTCTCTCTGGTTACTTCGAATACACCAACACACTGTCATCTTCGTTGACTAGCGGCTTTCTCCAGCATGTTGTACATACCATGTTGTCGATAGCAAAATCGGCAGTTCGAATTCAATCCGGAATATGAGAGAATTTATTTCTGCGTAAAAATATAATATTAAGTTTAAAAGTATAGAATTATGAATATATACAAAGTACGTTGAAGAATGAAATACTTCATGAGTCACGAGCAAGCATCACCCTTCTGTTATTTTCCATCATCCTGTTTACATGCACAACCCCTTTTTCCGTGGAAATTCTGCATAAAGCGCAGTCCCGGTCTCACGTGTGTGTAACATACGCAGAGTTGATCGATGAATCATCCACATTGAACGACCCTTAGTATCGACTGAATGTAAACATCATCATAAAGAGATTGAACCCTTTAAGAGTTCAGATTGTAAAAGGTAATAACAACACTTTCGTGATTTATAAATTTAACAATCTTTATTACACATTTCTCACTGATCTTCGCTTTACACTAAGACACACGAAGTGCTGCGCTTTGACCGCGCTTATACCACCGGACCGACACGACGACAAATTAATCGGCACGGCTCGAAACGACGCGACTTTTCAGCGTCCGTACAGATTCGCTGCTCCGAACAAGAGTCGTTCGGTAAATTCCCGGGCGGAAAATCCACCGTGCCCGGAAACTTCTTGAATGCTCCAAAATATTCATCAACGCCATGTGACTTCCACCACGTGGTTTTGGCGTTATTATAACGATCCGCAAGCGCGCCGATCGCTATCCTCTGTCATGTAGCGCCGCCGCGCAGTCGATATCTTAGATCAGGATAGAACAACTGTGCAAAGAATGTAACGTCAAATTGCTGTGTCGTTGCGAAAAGCATTGCAGAAGGTAAGTAAAAAAAATGTTTATTTGTCTGATGCGCAATGTACGTTGTGAGAGCGGTAAATTAGAACAGCATGGCGCAATTCAAGTCCTCGCTCACATTGAACAAGAACCGACACTTGAGGCGATTTAATAAAAAAAGGGGAAGAGGGTGTCGGAGTGAAATCACCGTGATGAAGTCGTACGGTCGATTAAGAAGTCACTAGGAGAAAACACGTGCAAGTGGACCTTAAAATATTGCCGCTTGCGAGAGGTGCAGGGGTTAATTACCTCTGTCTTTCGCGCCTGGATACAATAATGTATTAACGCGTTTAGGCACGGCCAGTTAATCCCAGGGAACTTCTCAACGCGCCGTTAAACACGCTTGACTCGTTAAGTTGTATCGTTGGTACTAATATTGGTACCACCGTATATGTCAGATATTATTCTTAAATGTGATCGTCGCTCAGAGCTAACGTCCGCGCGTTTTGTCCGCCGCTCCGTCCTAATTATCCCCGGCTCTATCATCTCGAATTAACATTCGATTTCCCGCAAATGACCGCGACTTGAAATATCGCGGCGGAACGAGATAATTTCAGAAAAAAAGTTATTAGTTATTTCCTCTCTTTTCATCTCTTTAGTTTTTTTTATAAACATTATATGTTTTTAAAGTATTAAGATCAATATACGAGTCTACTTGCTGGATGTCCGTGCAAATATATAAATATATTTTCTAACTTCCCGAAAATTAATACACATCGAAATTCGAATTAAGTCCGAATTAAATTTAATATGTAAAATACCCAATTTATTCTCCCGTGGGAATTAAAAAATGTTTTTTAATTCCCATGGGAGAAACGCAATTATTTTGCAAGATAAATAGTATTGAAAATGTTGTAAACACTTTTCAAGATCTTAATGCATCTCGAAGAATAATATAAAATAACATACGTGTGCAAAAATCGTTACACACGCACGTAATACGTAAACCTGCCTTTTAGTCACGCGTAGTTGTTCTTATCGTAAGGTAAGATCGTTCCGGAAGCATAACTCGATTTGCCTTTTCGTTGGTATTTGCATGTGGAAATAATTCTCATGATTCGCCGGAAACGTATCAGATAAGCGAGCCACACGGTTCTATCCCGGTCGCATTAACGGGCTAATTAAAGCGCCGTAAACAATGGTCGGCTGAGGGAGGACTTGCTCTTTTGACTCGTCAGAAAATCCACAACACGCGCGAGTATATGTATACACGCGAATATATCAAGATACTTCAGAAATTAGTCTGTTTTCTTTTTGAATTAGTCTGTTTTTTTTTTTTGTAGAAATCAAATAGAAAGAAAACAATTTAATAGAAGGAAAGCATTTTTAAAAAATAATTTTAATTAAAACTTCAGAATTGTTTAAACTAATATTTAATGTAAATCTTCTTTATATAGTAAATTTATATCAAATAATAATCAGATTAATACACTGATACCCGTGTAATCGTAACGTATACACCACGTTAGCATAACGTACGAACACAACACAATCCGGTTAATCGGCGAGCATCTAGAATTCTAGGTCGTTGAAGTTATGCTTATGTATGCGTGCATGTGCACACCTGAGGGTGCATAATTACAACATGGTCCAATATTAGTTGTATATGCATGACTGCGTTTGCAAAAGACTTGATTGGAGATGCATGAAAAATTGGGTCGTCGTGCGTGCACATCGTTAATTAATAAACGATCGTTTTGTCGACTAATAAACCTGCATTCTCATCATAATAACAGCTGACAATGGCGTAAACACGTGCGCGTGCCTTGCTAGTATTAACCGATGGCAATACAAATAAATAAACGTTTTATTATAATTCTGTCTTACATACTAATCTATTTTTGTCAAAAATGTAATGTCTAAAAATCTAAATTTTAGAAAAAAGAAAATTTTTGACTTATTTTGGATCGTAGGTAAATTCTCTTAAAATATTCTACTTAAAATATTTTTTAGACATATCTTGTACATACGTCTTATGTACAAATAATCAAAAAAATTAGAAAAGCAATCAAAAATTCAATAATATTGTTTCGTTTTAAGTTAGAATATCACGTGCGCGCGTGATTAATTAATCATACATGATTGTATGATTAATTAATAGCAGTATGTCTAACTGAACAGTAAATTTGACGCTTTATCTAGATAACACTGACAAAGGTGTAAAGATCATTTTTGTACGGCTACGATCGTACTTGTTCATCAATCTTCGTAGTGACCGCGTGAGTTAACGCGACGATATCTCCGCTTTGTTGCAGATTTGTACGGATTTGCATAACGACAGACAATTCATTGTGTATATATCTACGGAAAAACAATTTAAAAACCAAGAGCGAAAATTTATCTATCATGAAAATTTATGATAGTGATATTCCTTCCCGGAAAAGAGGGAAATCTTTTTCAAATAATAAATCGAAATCAGAATTCAAACTGAATATCATCATCGAATTTTAGTACGCGTACTCTAGACAGAATAAATATTAATATTAAAATAAGAATAATTTAATAATAAAGACCTTATGACATATATAAAGTAAAAAAAAAATTCTTTATGACTTAGATTTTTTATCTTTTTCGAAATAATATTCTTCTCGTTAATTTTTTTTGTTTTTCATTCTTGTTTAAAAATATGCATAATGAATGAATAACCATGGATGCGTTCGCATTGTGAAATTTAATCGGCCCGTTTTAACAGAGGTACGTGATTCTGATTATTCATTATTTTGGGAATAACCGACGCGGCTGCGTGTCGGATTAGCATACGTTGCATAAACTGCGAAATAACATGAGCGTGCACGCACGCTCGCACGCATCACACATCGCCGTCGTCACACGCAATGACACAAGGTGGTAGATAAGGATTTGCCGCGCGACGAAGACGGCGCATGATGAGATGTGTGTGCGCAGTTTCTCTCTATGGCGAGGCATTAACATTGCGTTTTATCGAAGCCGCTCATCGTCGGCACATCCGGATTCAAATTACGCCGTGCTTGCTCGCGCGCGCGCTTATGTTTATTTATCTAGTTATTAAAATTACATTAAGCGTCGTGCACGTAATTATGTCGCGCGCACAGAACGATGTCCTCGATGACGAGAAACCTTGGGACTGGTCCGGAAGACATTATTAAAGGCTCGGAAAGAAAAAAAAAAGAGAAGAAAACGGGACAATGGAAGCAGATCCGAAGCATATCACGATCCCGAGAACAAGATTAGTTCCCTCGCACGGAACAAGAATCTTTTCCTTCTGTCATTGCCGTGATAACGTGTCGCGTTAAATACGCCGATGATCACGCCGTGTTTTAGCTGATCACGTTAACTATGAAATTATACTTCGTTTACACTTTGAATACCACAGTTTTAATCGTAAAATTATTAGACAGCGTGACTTTAAAATAAGGTGATACGTCGATTAGCCGAGGAAGTGTGTAATTTGTCGCGCAATTCTCAGAATGAATTATTAGCCGCGAATGCGGTGGCAGATTCTTGCAAATGTGTAGCCGCACGATCGAGAGTATGCACCGTCATGTGCGGCTCATGAAATCGCGGTGTTTTCCCCCCCAAGATCTAGCGGTAATAAACGAAGGCGTCTATGGTTCTCGTTTACCATCATCATTACCATTATGCGAACGCCGTGACGGTGTTATGTGGTTTAATTTGAATACATGAAGCCGGGAAGCGACGCGAGAGAATAGTCTCCGCGGACGTGTCCGTATTAGCTACGTGTGTTCCTGTGTATACTGTCATTATCTTTACTTAAACCCCCGGTCTCTTCTGGCTACGTCGCTATATAACCCCATTGCTGACTCATATAATAGCGCAAAATTTGAAACGACTTGCCGCGTGTGGCTCTTTTCAGACATTACTCTGATATGCCAGTGGAATATTATTTTGCAAAAATGATAATGATACAGTAATGAAAAATGATATTACATTAATTATATTGCGCGAAAGAATAGGAGGATAATTTTTCATGTAAATTTATTCAAATTGTTTAGATTTTTATTTCCATAAAAATACATTTGTACATTCACAGACAAGTTTTAATTTTACATACATAGATTGAACACGATATCGTGTAAAAACCCAACAATATGCAAATTATTCGGCGAATACATACTTTGCAATAAAATCACATATACACACGTGAATGCAACATCATATACAGACAATTATATTCTGCTGCATAAAAAGATTTCTTTAATCCTCGTGTAAAACTCGCAGTCTGTACACTTCACGCACACAATGCACGTTACTGAGATAAATATGCACCGATAAATCCCGCGTTCATCTGGCTGCACTTTAAAAAAAAATCTCGGTTTAATTATTCAAATTATATACTAATCGTGTTAATTGCAGAATCGTCTCACCGGACAATAATGCAATTAAAATGCCGTTGATGCGTGCCGGATTCTTAAGTAGCAATTAATTTGCACGCGCGTTTTTACACAATGTGCGTTGTTCGCGAATTATCGCGCAACACGCACAAAGTCGAAAGTACTCTCTTTCCAGCGGAACGTTGCGTCACATCAAAAAAGAGTTCTTTTACGAATATACATGTATACATATTAGTTTAAGAATTAAAAAAAAGTTGGAATTATAACTTGTACAATGCGTGTAGGCGTGAATATATAAATGTGAATATATAAATAAATGCTACCCAGAATCTTCGAATATAGATTTTTACGTGTGATTCATCCGTTTGATAATATTACCGATTGTCTGCGATAAAACTTAGTGAGTGGCAAAGGCGCTATTTGCATACGAAAAACATATGGCTTGCGAGAGCGGTTTAAAATTTTGTATGACATGCGGACCCGAAATTTGTGGCAGGAAACGCGGAAACTATAATTGACCGGCGCGATTATTTAAGCAAGCAGATGGAGTCGGTTTAAAGAACATGATATTCTTATATTTTTCAAGAAAGCAACTTGTGTATCTGATTCTTTTATGAATTTCAATTATATGTTTATATCTTTGTAAATCGTGGTTTCCAAAAAATAAATTATCCTACTCGAGCAAAAATAAATTATCCTATTCCCGTTACTTGACAAAGTAAATTCAAGATAAACAGATACGTTTGTAAAAGAGAGCTGCGTTCTCAATATGACGAGAGCATGAAAAGTCGTTATGTAAAAAAAAAATTTGTGATAAAATTTTCGTGATCTTTTTCTCTTTCTGTCCCGTATTTCTATCACAAAGCCGAGAAAAATGAGAAATTGATCGAATTTTCGCAAGTCCCCAAAGCATCCGTAATGACATGGACCGAAGTGCTTTCACAATTCTCTCGGAATCCGGCAATCGACGTTCCGTCTCTCACACGTCGTCCTTACATTCCTTGCTGATGATCCAGAACGATCCAACTATCCGTGGAGCAAATCAGAGAAAAGCTGGCGCAATCTGTGCGCGTATTATGTGTGCGTTGATTCACACATTACCCAGCTACCTTACCTTTCAAATACACAGTGCATACAAATCGCACCGAGTCATAGATAATCGATAATCGCGAGAGGGATTATTTTCCGATGTATATACGTTGAAACGAGCAACATAATTTGATTACTTTTACCGAGATTATCGCGACGAAGGACGTGCGCGCCAGGTCCGCTTTGGAGAAGTCTTTTCGCGATTCTGCATCAGCTATTCTTCTTCTTGTTAGCAACTCCAACATTTCAAGACGGATATTTTGTCGCGCGTATTTCAGCCCAAGGCGATCGATTTCTTCGACGGAATAATTCACTCGAGAGAAGAAGAGTCTCGACCGCGAATCAGGAAATTATGCAGTCTGTTCTTTTTAGCTTCATACGTGCCGCCGATTCAAACCCTGAGCTGCCAATCGTACGCGACGAGAAATTAGCATACGCCAAATACGGCGACTGACTAGCTTGCCGACAAATGTAATGAATATGGTGATTTCCATCGTTTATCCGTAGTTCGCTAGGTGCAAACGTATCCACCACCGAGACGTGCTGTATCGCGTCGCGATTTCGCAACAGTGGAAAAATGTTACATTGAAATCCGTTTGTATAAAGCGTCGTTCTCGGAATCCAAACAGAAAGACGCCGATAACAAACGTTATCACTTGAATATTATCAGCTTGCGATTTTCATTTATTTTAATATCATTAAACCTACATACTCGGCCGTTAAGCACACATGAAAATTAATATCTACAATTTATACTTGCTTTGTGAATCAAGTTTTTTAAATAAAAAAATTTGATTGAAATATACAAATGTGTGACGGCTTCTAAAAAGTTCCCATTCCATTGTAGAAAGGAGGAGTAAATTTCCTCATGATTTTAGACACACATATGTGTGACTGTGGTTGCGATATGTATAAACTCGAGTCTCGTATAGTTTCCGGTAAGCAACCAATTTGCGAACACGAGTACGTGTGAACGTGAAGTTTACGTCCCACGGAGCGTGGCGTGGTGACTCTCTATGTGCAGCGCACTCAGGCGCATTATCTCGCTATGCGGTGTGTCACGATAGGTTTCATTATGAGAAGTGTATTTCCTTTCCTGACGGCGAGGCGGCAAGGTCGTCCGTGCACCTCTTCACCGAGACGCGAACGCGCAGCTGCGTGTGCATTCGTCTGGCGCATCCGTCATCGACGCGAGAGAGAGATCGTATCGATCGCCCCGTGGAACGAGGCAACGATGCGAGCAATAATTTGCATGTCGCGCGCAGCAATGCTACGTTGTAACGAAGAGTTATGGGCGATGTCGGCAAAACTTCCATGCGGAGAGAGAGCGGAGATTAGCGGTGATTACGATCGCGGCGAGTCGCGAGCGAGTTGCATCGATTCACGTTGATTCGCGTATTCTTCGCGAACGGAGCAACATTATTATTTTTAAAATTCACAGTTTAGATACGTATTGAAATAAATTATTGTCAATATTACAGAAACGAGTGTTATTCTCAATTTTATTTTCACACACTTTAGTTCTATTGTAATTTTTCAATTCTAGATATCTTGTTTTAGTTATTTAAATTATTATTTTCGGTTTTTTTACCATTCTTGTGACAATTTTTCATTCACAATCTTAAATAGTGAATAAATATCACATACAGAGCGGTTACGTTTAATTAATTTCCTAAAAAAAGGAGTAACAAAAGAATATATAATGTATTTTCTAGACTCAAGACTAGTCCTGTCCAAAAAAAAAGAAGGCGCGTGTCGCGATAGTGATTTGTTGTCGCGTGTATACGTGAACAGCCGCCCGGCGCGCACGGCGGTGCACGCGCCACACCGAACGCGTGTCCGGACCGAAACGCGCGTCGCAAGGGTTAAAAAGGTTTACCTGCTCGCGCATCCTAGAAGAGTAATCGCGCCGAAGGAGCGAGAGGATGCAGGAAGGGACGGGAAAGAAAGTCATGAAAGAAGTAGAGAGGTAGTCACGTGACCCTTTACACGATCCTTCGTTTTTCCTCGGCGAAATCTTGCTGGCCCAACCTGACCTATCCGAAGGTGAGATTTACCCCGTCGACTTTACCTGCCGCGAGTTGTATAGATATGCACGTGCAGCTTCCTCGCATGTGTGTGCCTATTTCTACACTAGGAATCCCTGTGGTTTGTGTTATTCCCGCAAAACTCTCCGCGTCCACTGACTGTTCACCGTCAGGTCACGTATCTCATGTTTTCCTCGTGCAACGAGCCCACGTCTTCTAAACAGTAGACGAAATTTTCATGGGATCAATCGCGCCGAACGTTTAGATGCTGGTAAAAGTACATTACACATTTATACACAAATCTATAGATTTTGTTAAATTACGCACTACTGTAAAATTGTTTATAAATCTATCCAGTGTAATATTAATCCCATACAATTATTTTAAATAAATTTATTTTGTTGTTTCTACAAACGTAGACGCAGAACTATTCTTACATAAAACAAACAAATATAAAACAAAAGAAACAAACTTTAAATGTATGAAACGAACTACTTGAAGATAACGTATGCACTCAGGTGAAATTTACCGTTCGATTTATCGCAAGTGCGCATCGCAAGTAATGAACGCAAATAGCGTGAAGTCGGAAGTGTATTAACGTGTATTAAACACCGACTGATCTACTCAAAAGTGTCCTCCAGCGAGTCACGTTTCGACGATCGTTCTCCGGAAGACGGCGCCGTACATCCCGACGTAATAATCGAGATTTCGTATGCTAGCCCGAAGCGTTTCGGGCAGACGAAGTGGGTCGGGGCTTAATTCGTGGGCCGTGCACAGGGGTATAATCGGAAACCGGCAAACAATGCAAATAAGGAAGCATTAATGCCACTGTGCTGCCGGTGACGCAACGCGAGTGGTTAGGCCGCTTCCGGCTTCTCGGAGAAATGTAGTAGGTTTTTCATTAAAATCGTATCATTATATATCAGACCGTGGCAACCGTGTGCGTGTGTGTGTGTGCGCGCGCGCGCCAGTTGATATCAGTTCAAGAAACGAATATAAGAAGAAAAAGAGAGAAAAAAGAGAAAGAAAGATGATGGTTTTTTTGCACAAAATGTGGAAATCGCGCGCGAGATGATATCATAAGATAAATTAAGTTGAACCGCGCGGCAAAGAAGAGATTGGTTATTTATGCGGTATTTCTTTGCAAGTATTTAGAATCGATTGCGTGTGAACCGGATGCGGAGCGCGAAATTAATTAGACTCGGCGCATATAAATTTCCATTGCGACAGACGTCGTTCCATCCTGAGCATAAATATAAGCACAACGCCTCGCACAAGCGAAACGATTTTCGGTACGATCAGTCATATCCGCTCGTTGACTTCACGTTTCCGTGAATTCCGATTTACGATTAAATATTCCGGTACGATAAAAACGACACGGCTAATATAACCACTTACAAATTCAAATCCGTGCGCGATTGTTATTATATTCTCTCACTTGTGTGAGTCGCGCGCAAGCATTTCAATGAAGTCTCCTCCAAGAACGACGCCGCCGCCGCCGCCGCCGCTCTTCTCGCATTGACTGAGTTTACATGAAGCATAAGTCCCCGCTTGATAGCGACTCTCTTTATGTATTCATAGTCATTGTGCATATTAGCTGTGCGAGGTAACGCGCTTCCGGCCGCCTCTTTAGCACAAGCCGGGGTTTTTTTTATCTCCGAAGCCAAGCCTTCGTTTCTCGAATGACGCTAGCGAAAAGATCGCCGATCGATAAAACTCCATTTCACTCTTCACGAACCGTGGACAGACTTGGGTCGGGCAAGCAAAGATAAATATATTATTCGGTCGCGATTAAAATGAAATCCGACTCGCGCGAGTCAATAAATGCGATTGTATCCGTCATCGACGGCAGACATCGACGTGCAGAAATATCGTTGCGAAATGTCAATGTTGGGACGTATCGATATATACCGACATATATATCGATGTGCACTTTCATCGGACGAGCGTCTCGACGTTATGTTAATTATGCGCAGAGGCATTGATATAAAACAGAGAGAGAGAGAGAGAAAGTGACACGTGTTGTTTTTTTACTTTCTTTTTCATTTTGAACTTTATAACAGGATATATATAGAATTGAGTGTAAAATCTCACAGAAACTTTCGTAACTCTCGCGAAGTATACTCTCGAAAAAACAAATAATTTAGATGGGACGGCCTTCGCAGACTTTGGCCGTCGACATATTCAAGGTTCGAATTCGAACATCATTGATCACGAAGCGGGAAAGGATTGACGTGTTATCCCTTGAGTATTCTTACGAATCGGCAAGCCGTCTAATTTTCCGCACGCGAATGTGATCCAACGGTACTCGAGCGCGCTCAAACGAATCACAGAAAACGCTAATGAAGGGAGGAACCAACGATTGCTCCTGGGCCCGGTTAGTGGAAGCGATCATGATGAAAAGATTCCAATAAGAACTAAGATCTAACTGGTGATTGTTATCGGTGTTTTACATCACAAATTATCTTTTAGTCAAATTAGGCAAAACTAAGCGGAAAAACACAGCTAATGATCATACAAAGACACACTTCGCGTCACATGAAATTAAAAATATGTTTATATTATAAATGTTTTTTTTTTTCAAACTAATCAAGAAAAAGATTCAAACGCTGGATGCGTACATGCGAAATATGTTTTTTTTAACGTATAAATGTAATACGTATAGTAAAAAATATTCATCGAATTATTATTTTATCAACTTGTTAGAAAGCAATTTTTGCCGAGGCACTCAACATCGAGGCGTGAAAAAAATTGAGTAAGTATAGAATCTAATTACACCAATAAACATTGTTGCGTCGATACACCTGCTCGTAAATAACATGGAATCAAACGCGTGTCAGGTTACATCGTAATACAGCTGGACTCTCGCCGGGAACAGGTCCCTAAGCCTGGATGAGACAGGGGGGAAACTTTAGAACTTTATGCGCTCTATGCGTCCTTTCATCAAGGACGGAATTATATATCCGCGTGATTGCGAATATTCGTAATAAATAGATATAGACTCGAAGCGATGCATCATAATTCCAAAAAAGATTATTTTCAATTTTCTTAGCGATAAAACTGACTCATGAAAATACAATCGATCGCGTTACTATTACGCGCAAACAACTTCCTTCGGTATAAAATTTTTGCGTCACGATTCCGAGTGTATGCCGAAAATAACCATGCAATCACGCGACTTACGTGGAATATTTATTCAAACAAGTATTAGAGCTAAGACGTTATCGGCAGATACGATAACGAACGATTTTTCCTTCCCGTTCGCGCGCATCAGCGTATTGCAGAGCGTATTTGCCGTTGCACTTTTTTTTCTATATAATATTGATGCATCTATGTAGAGCGAGAAACTTATCGTGTGGATAACCTCGATATCAGGTGATCAAATACGAAGAAATACATAGACGTCGTGTAATTGCCATAGATTAATAACACAAGCTTGACTAAAGTCAGATACGCATTTTTATCAACAATAATATCAGATAGTTGATGATTTTTTTTCTTCGAGTATAGCGCTTATCTGCGACTGATCAACGTATATTAACGACATTTTCTTATTAATTCTCAATTTATCTTACCGCAGTTGGTGAAGGAAACAGCTCGCGTAAAAATGAGTTCACGCGGTAAATCAAAACATCGAATCATCTTGATTAATGTATTTTTTTTCTTTATTCTTATCGTCGCGTGATTATCTGTTCTATTAATTTTCTAATAAATTATATTGGAATATTACTCCGTGACTATATAGCATATTATCAACGTATAAAGATGTATATATGTAAGTGGTAATGTACACATACATCGTCTTAAAAGACGATACGCATTTATTCCCAACTATAAATTCTGTGACACTACTTTTCAACAAGTTTGTTTTTATCCAATGTAACATTCATTGACGTATGTTTATCATGTGCATAATTATCACGCAAATCGCCGATCGAAATCGAGAAGATCTTATCGGCACGCGCAGCAGCCGTGAATTGTACGGTTTTGTCAGAAACCGGTAATTCTAAGCCGAAAGCGGCTCGTGCGCCATGACTATTAATAAAACCGCGTGTATACAGCTTTATTAATTAATAACTCTCTAAAGATAGAACGCGGACAGAACATGCATCACACATGCGGCTATAATTGACGCGAGCAGCGTCGAGTAAAATTATCTATACGCGACTCTCTCGGCATGGAAATTACCGTCAAAGGGATCGATGATGACTCGGCAATCCGTTAATGTGCATGATATCGATTCTTATTCTCAGCTCGATCTTAGCACAGATACGCGCAAACTAATTTTGCAAATGCGCAAATACTTGATGACAAGATAGCGGTTCGGATATCGATTAGTCATCGGTGAATACCAAAATATCTTCGTAGTAATCTAAAACACTTGAATATTTTATATGTCATAAAATTATTATTTTTTTTTATTTTCGCGGGGAACAATTGAATTTATTGAACAATCTCTTAAATATTGAACCTTGAAAATACACTTTTTTGCTAAATATAAGAAAGATAAAAAAATAGATAGATAGATAGTGATAGATAGTACATTAATTACTAATCTTATAACATACATATGTATGTATGTTGTGATTTATATTTCACGTATTGAATAACGGAAACGATGTGCATGAATACGAAATCCGATCTTAGATAAATCTGGTTTTTAGGATTAAGAGACACGTACAAGTTTCGATGTAGTGAATGTTCACGTAAAGCAACAATGCAACGTGATGGTGTCAAGAATACGCTGACAGATTCCGCTAACAGCTGACGAATCGTGGCGTTTTCCACGCACGGCGTTTCTTGTTTACTTTAACAATCATATAGAGAAAGAGAGAGAAATGCGTATTAATCTGTACACTTGATCAGATAATACCGATTGTTTAATGCATGTCTACGCACACGGCGCCGATAATGACAAGAAATTGAACAGTCGCGCAATATTCGCCACATATTAATTGAGCGAAGCAAAAACTTTGCGATAAAGACAGACACTTTGCTTATATCGTTTCCATATCTTTATATCACGTGTTGCGCCCATCGCTCATAATAATAAAATGACTGCGATAAATGATAATGAGCTAGACTTAATCTATATGCATTTACTCGACGAGATTAAAGTGTTGCGTCAAACGGGTTTTTCATTCAGCTTTGATTTGCGCGACAATCGCGTCACGTCGAGAAAACGCTCGAAATTGAGTCGATTGTATATTCGTTAATCTCGCAGCTACGTAAAATGTTTTATAAACTACAATATAAATATACGAAACGCGATGATGAACACATCATCGATGTGAGTTTTAGCTGAGTAACTCTTTCTCTTCTCACAAACACGTGAGTTGAGATCTTTATAATCACGAATTAGCGAATCATGGTGACTCTGAATATACATTCCGGACTCTAACGAAACGTGCGTAATTCGATTGACACTCACCCGAGGCACCCCGAAGAGGTCCCGAAGGGCTGGCGCCGTTAGAAACGCCCTCGTCCTCGCTGCTGCTGCTGCTGGTCTCACTAGGGCTGTAACTACGCCTGCTAATGTCCCCCCTGGTGATCTTCTGACCGCTTGTCGTGCCGTTGTTGTTGTCGTGCATCTTGACACCTTGCAGTCTTTCGTGCATAGTCCTTACGCGAGAATGCAGCCTTTGCTGCTGGAGAGAGCCAACGGAAAAATCGAGCGGCTGATCGATCTCCGATTGCACTTGCGGCTGATGCCTCTGCTGCACCTGGCTACATACTGATCCGGCGACCAGATTCTGCGTCTGAGACACCTGTGCGATCGACGATACTTGCTGCTGCTGCTGCTGTTGTTGCTCCTGGTGAACGCTATTGGGCGGACTCCACCATTGATGTCCGCCTTGAATCGACCTCCAGGCTTCTATAGTGTTATTGTTCGTAGGGCTTGTTTGTTTCTGTTTCTGTATTGACTGCTGAGATTGTTGTTGTTGTTGTTGTTGTTGCTGCTGCTGGACCATGGCGATCTCAACCAAGTTATTGTTCTCCAGCAGATGCATACTGGGAGTCTGCGTCATCGATGCTGGCAGAACAAAGGGAGATAATCCCACCGACGGTGGGCTTGATTCTTGACGCTGCCTATGGGTGGAATGATGATGATGATGGTGGTGATGTTGATGATGATGTTGCCCCTGCTGCTGCGGCTGACGATGATGCTGTTGTTGTTGCTGCTGCGGTTGTGGCGAACTCACAGTCACCAACACCGGAGACAGGTTTTGCCGAACTGTTCGCGCGGTCTCCGCGACCCACCGGCGCAGCGCCTCGCTATCGAAACCCGCCAGCCCTGCGGATTTTGACTTCGACTGGCTTCCGGGCGATGATAAACCCTTATCGGGTATCAAGCCGGGCAGCGCGAGAACCCCGGTACCCGCCACCGCGACCCTGGGTTCTGAAACGCTCCCGTAGGCAGTCAACGCCTCGAAATCCAACGTGATCGCCTGCTGAGTTTCAACTCTCGACGAAGGGATCACACCGGTCCACGCAGTAGGAGGTCCGTTCGTCGATGACTTAGTGGCCCGCGTTGATTATCATCGCCCTTAACACGTTTTGTGAGATGCTTTGAAGACAGAATACCGCTCAGAGGTGCTATAGCACTTGGCTTCGATAAGTCATGCGCTCGTAGCGACTTTAACTTATTTCTAGCATGAAAACACTTCATAACATTGTGACATAATATTCATTGTATACTAATTAATATAGTTCACGTCGATACGAGTATATACATGTCTTCTTTTACACTCGCGTGCGAAATTTGATTGCAATAAGAGACGTGCAATTTTAGGCAGGCTCCAAATCAGAAGTAACACAATATGTAATATACATATATATTTTCTATCTTATTTAATTTTGTGGTGAAGTACACCTCGGTGAGCGAGCTTGCCTTAAGAAGAGCAGCCTGCAAAATTCCGAATGTGCTTAGCGCGATTCGGACACGAGATGTTTCGGTTCCGTACAAATCAACTGAGGCTGTTCTATGTACATATATATGTGAAAAACTTATAGAAACACGCTCAATATTGCACAGCAACAAATAACTAATAAAAACCAGGCCAGAAAGAGGAAATGACAGGCGTTACACGTATATGTAATCTATCAAGATTCTTTAAGTTGTTTATTTGACTTGAGTTTGTTCAAAGATCAACAAGCTCTCTTGAATTTCATGTTCATTCTTAAATTTATCGATTTCTCTGAAGTGTCGAAACAACTTTCGTGTATTCATGTAGTTTGTCCATAAAATTTAGGTGATATCTTTGTTGGAGTATAAATAAATTCACGGCTTGAATCTAGCGCGAGAAATTACGTCACGCATGTGATGCTCGTTATACTACGTGTTGTTCGAACTTTCTTCTTGCAAAATGAACGCTTTCTCGCTGTACTTTCGAAACATGCGAGTTCTCTTTGCCCTCTATCAAACTTATATTTTTCTCATTAATCTTCAGTTTTTCTTGTGTTAACACAGTACCGCTATTAGCAGTAAACGCGTTATGTTCACAATCCTCACGGTTACATATGTCTTTTCTATTTTAAAGAGAGAATGTGGCTATCCGATACTTGTCCACGATGTACATCTGAGATCGAATCGTCGTTGTAATATGCATCTTCATCTTTATCAGACAAGCATCTTGATTTCCATTTCCTTAACACTTTGCTTTTTGTCAGAGAAGTGTCAAACATCAATCAGATAAAGACGTAACAAAATAGACCACTGAAAGCCAAAAAATGTGTATTTTAATTTTTTTGATTTATTTTTCAAAATGTGCAACGCGTAAGTCTCGATACTCTTCGTTTAGTTTTTCTCTAAGTGCAAAAGTAACTTGATTATTAATATTTAAAGAAGCTGAAAATAATGTGAAATAAAGATCGACATGTTTCAAAGAACTTTATGATTTGATAATTGTTTAATCATTTATTTTAGAGTTATTATATTTAGTCTTATCTATTGGATTTAGCGTACATTTTTATAACTTCATGATTTATTAATCATCATCCCACGATCACCAGCTTACTACTTTCTTCAGGCTCCGAAAAACGGAAATGTGTATTAATCAGACGCAATTGTTAAAAGTTGAATCACAAAACACTGACGTAGCGCAAGCTGTCAACCGTATAAATCGATTTTGTCTAAGTTGTTTTTGTCGTGTAGTTGCTCCAGTCTGTACGCTGGTCTTACTTGCGACTGTCATTGATGTACCGGAGATGAGAACACTTGCAGATGAACTCATCAACAAACACTATCAACAGTCGCGAGTTTGATCGGCTCGCATTTTAGTCACTATAATCGTTCACCATTTTCTACCGCGCGGCTTTTTAAATCTCACGTCAATCTGAACAAACACGTGCGATGGACCAGTGATGTTACTTTATCACAATGCCGCAGAGAGACAAGTTGAGCATAGGCAAAAGCGCGACAAGCTGTCAATGGATGAGCCCAGTCCAACCTGTCAACACGCCTCTCTCGCGCAGCGTGATCGTAAGCGCACTTGGTAGACTTTTACGCGACGCGTTACCATAGTAGCTACGGCGGCAGCTGGTAGTACAACGGTCAGATGCTGTCGCGTGCATGTGTGCAGCTACACTAAAGGACTTACGTACGCCCGCCTGGCCGCCTACCACAAAACCGACCGTCCAAGCTTCGTAGTAATCCAAAGTGGGGGAGGCTGCGGAGGAAGGAAAAGGAGAGGCATGTGCGACGAGGAAGAAATCTGCAGGCGGTTTGATCAAATGTAAGCGAAACAAGGAGAGACGCAGGTAGAACGAAAAGTGTGGCCGCGTCCAACGCGGCTTGATATCCACGGTGGGGGCAGTGGACGCGTCGGTGGGGAACATCGCCTCCAATCGCAGGAAAACGCGGACCACATGCGGCTCCGCCCGGCGAGATAGAGGCAAGTTCTTCAAGCCGTAGAACTTGAGCGAGAGCGCGCCTTTTTTACCTCTCGCGTGCACATCGGCTGCTGTTCTCACAAGGCTGAAGAGAAGAAAGAAAGAGAAAACGAAAGAGAGAGCGGGCAAACGCGAATTTGCATATGCAACGTTTGCAACCAATCACCGAGCTACTTGCCCTACCTCGCAGAAGAAATGACGATTAGACCTTGATACTTAAAGACTCCGCGTTCCGTGACCGATGCTAAAGAATTAAAACTCGGTTTGATTCAGAGAGTCGACCAATCCGGTACGAGTTCGCGTTGGGACTGGTTCGATTCGCATGCTTCTTTTGCGGTTTTCTTTAATATGAGAGAGAAGTTGAAATACAGCCATCTGGATTATCGAGAATTTTTACTCGGGGGAAATCCGAGACCAGATCGATCAATGTTTGTTGCGAATGGTGTACCAAAGTACGTGCTGGTCTGACATATAAAGCTATATGTATATGCAAACAGCACGTCCATTTAAATATCTTAGAAGACCACGTGGACGCACACGACGTGCAACCGCATACTGCAAAACAGTGCGGTAAGTGCGGATATACGGAAGAGTTGGAATGGAATTAGTTAGAGGAGTGGCCGCAAGAAGCCTCTTACGCTGGACCACCCACGCAAACCCTATTACTTTGTTCACAATCGACCACTGAGATTGTCCGTAGAAAAGAAAGCGTCAGATATGTATATGTATGTTGTGTGATACCAAATTTTGCATATTTTGCATATATACACATAGTTATATTTGACAGTCAATATTTTTATATCATACACACACATACACAGTTTTTTTATACTTAGTAAAAATTAAACTAGAATTACTTTATAGAATATTATTATTTTATGTATTTATAATTTCTAACTAACAAGATAGATTATATGTAATTTATTTTCCACCTACGAAAGAGATGTTTTCTCTTGAAAGAGATCTTCAGGATTGACATAGTTGAAGATTGAGATCTTGTTTACGGTTTGATGGCACTGATGAGACATGGCAGGTACAATTACAGGTAGAGATCGTTTGAAAAAGCAATCTGCCAAACAGTGTATTGTACTGATCTAGGGCGGTATGTGTGTGTTCTATAAATATAAAAAACTGCATATAACAAATGCATTAATATACGTTCATTTAAGATAGATCATTTTTTATATACAAATATTTAATGTGATTTTACATATGCAATTTTATCAGGAAAAATAACAAGTTCAATTTTTTTATTGTTTAATTTGACGCGTTTTCCATTTACTTAAAAATAATAGTGATGCAATGGCATAAAATTATATGTTGCAGAAATATCGACGAGAATGGCCAGACATCCATAAACTTGACGATCGGCCGCCATGTCGGTCCCGACATCTCTCACCTATCATATTTCCATACAAATCCATCCAGCCTTACCACTCCCAAGATTTGAATTCAGCATGCGCAGTGCTGGTGGAAAAAAATAAGGCGCTTTAAACTGGCTCTTTTATTGGTCGCGAGAAGCGTAGCACTCTCCCCACTTTCTCGCCGTTATCCCCTTTCGCGTTGCACACATATAGGTGTTGGTACCTTTCTTCTTTTTCTTATCGCGCTATCATATTTCCATACAGCCGACGTCCACCACCACTGCCGCGCTACCCTTAGTCGCCTTCACTACCACCACCACTATCACCACCACCGCCGCCGCCGCCGCCGCCGCCGTCGTCGTCGTCTCTCCGCTTCCGCCCCTACTTCTACTCGATACTGAGCTCGTCCAGATTTGAATCCGGCATGCGCAGTTCTGTGCGCAAAAAGGGCGCTTTAAAGAGGTTCTTATTGGCCATGGGAACGCCATCCCCCACTCCTTATCGCGTGTACCGCGTACCTCACATCACAAACGCAGGCTTTCCTCTTATCGTGCCATCCTCCCCTTTTGCTCCTTCGAAAGTTTCGTCTTCCTCGTGCTTTTTCTCTCTTTCTCGTCGATTCTCTCGTTCCTTCGTCTTGTACCCCACCAGCGTCTCGTCCTTTGCTTCGCATGCCAGACCGGATATATAGGAAGGGGCAACCCCCTACTTCAGTTCCTCCACCCTCGCAACCTCGTAGCGCGACAAGGACGGGGGATGATAGAGGAATAAGGAAGGAATGGAAAGAGAAGGAAGAGGAGAGAGCGAGCCGGTATTGATTTTAATGACGCCCCTACCGACACGAAGTCACGAGAAAGGCGCGAATATGTACGCGCTCTCCGGTTTTAATAGCTATCTATTATATATGCACACGAACAGATTTACTCAGATATATAGTTTGAAAGATTTAAGGATATGTATTTTAAAATATTATGTTTTCGTATATCATACAATTAATGAGATACTTTTGTCGAAGCGTTTTATCACGTTATTCGTTCTCACGAATATTCTTCTCTTTCCATCGAATAGAATAACTCGCGAGAATCATTCGACGGAGAATTACGCTCGACATATCTGCAATGCAGCAATTGCATCGCGACATATTTTTTTTTTTTTCGTAATATCGCACCGATAGTGTTTTCACTGTTGATATACGAATCGTCGAAACGCCGATGATATGTGACCTGTTCTAGAACGGAAGGATCTGACCTCTAGGTGAAGTTTCGTCTCTCGATGAAGGGTGAAAACACTTGCCGTATAAAATCAAGAGGATCAAGTGGCGTTTCTAAGGGTCGCGCGATTCAAATACCATAGGCGGATCCCTAATCTGAATAAAGAAGAACGGGAACCCTTTCCCTTCGCTACAAACCCTCTTTTTTTTTATTCATCGCGTGCAACCCATTTGCATGGGGCTACGCGCAGGTGCCTTTGCTCCCCCTTTTTCATATTCAATAGGAACCTAGTGTATGGAAATAGATATACCTGTCAGGTAATGTGCGCTTCACGGTGAAGAAAGGTTGATTCTCGCCGCTGATTCAACCCTCCCGACACAGGTGGATAATATGCCTCATTTAATTTGCAGGTGAATGACTTGTTTAAGTAAAGCATTGCATATATTTATGATGATAAGAATATTTGAATACAGGGACATACACAAGTATTTATACAAAAAATAATTTTTGTATTTAAATTAACTTTTTTCTTTACATTTAAAACAATTGAATCTTATAAATAATTTTAAATTTTAAATAAATGTCAAAAATCGAGTGTTTTTATATTTCGTAAAAATTCTGTAGTATTGCAATGTGTGAGTTAAAATCGGTTTTTTATTACTTACAATGTGAATATTCCATCAAATCATTCAATAACGAAACGGTGAAACGGTGTTTATATACTGGATGCGCTCTTTCGTTTGTGCCGTTACGGAAATTCGACTCTTAAAAAATTCGAAAGACGAAAACAACCAACATTCGAGACTTATTCGAGGCTGGCTGCGTGAAAGATCCTTGCTAAGTTGTCTGCGTTTTCCGTGAACTCCTCTGGTGAGGGTCCACCCTCCGGTAGCAATAAAGACGAGCCATTACAACCAAAATTAGAGGGTTTGATCCCAGTCGAGTGTTCGCACACTAGAAAATAGAAAAAAATTCCTTTTTATATAGGTGAAACACTTTAACCTCGAGCACGGCGGAGTAAGAGAGTCGTTGAAAGGCCAGGTGTACTAAACAAAATTTTGTATAGAACTCGTGATACACGTACGATAAACTAAACTGTTTCAATTGAGGTTTTCACCGTAATTCACTATTTTTGCGCAAAATCAACACAAATTCTGCATTACTTTATTAACGATTCGGACTGTCAACAATAACATGTTTTATTGTGACTGTGATTATCTTGTTTTCATATTGTTTATCATATCGATTACTCTATTTTGTTGTTCACGTTGCTGTACTAAACCGATATTAATTACCAGCTTATTTTTTACTGCCTTGGATTCTTTCAAGTAATTTACGAAAAGGTTTCTTCGTCTCTCAATATGACTCTAAAAAGTCAAAAACTTCTAGCCTGATTTTAAATAGTCACTGTGAAAAACGCGTTGGCATTTATTTCCCGCGACGAAAATCTCGTAGGCATTATTCCGAAAAGCGATTATAATCTGTACGACGCCACCGAACGTGAAATTGAGAACGCCACGGTCAGGTACGAGTTTTCAACCCGTCGGAAAAATAATGATGTTCCAGTTTCGAAACGCTGTGGTACACATATAAATGGATCAAAAGAAGCCGACTTACAGCCGTAATCTCTCGCAATTTTAGAGCCTCTTTCGGACACCTTTAATTCCTCTTTTCCGGACAGTTCGACTTCACGCTCGCTTCGAAATCTGTACCCTCTCTCACAAGGCACTAAAAAAATATCTCAAGACTCATCGCTCGCTTAATTACAAAAGAATACGATTATATTTTGTCAATCGTTATATTGCAAACTTATCTCTTATAAAAAATTTAAAAAAATAAACGTTTAACATTTTATATAATTACATAATCGAAAAAGAATGACAATTCGAATATTGTTTGTCTTTATGCCACCTCTTCAAACTGCCACGATCTATCGCCGCCCGAACTGGCCCGCGGATTATCCTCGAGCCTTGCGGAAGTTTCGTATTAAAGGAAACGGAACTCTCAATTCTCAACGCAATCGGTCATGCACTTGCACGATCTAGCGAGAGCGCGTGACGACACGAAGACCCGCACGAAGGCGAAGGAACGTGCGCGGCAAGAGAACTCTACCCGCAGTAATTTTCCCGGCGTATTACGCATGTGAGGGAGCGCGATTACAAAATAAGCGGTTTCTTTTGTGGTAATTAGCGGATCAAGGCCAGCCTCGGGACGAATTCGGGCGAGTGACGTTATGCACCTCCGTGTTAGTCAGTTGTGCGCGCGCGTCATGTTATATTAATATTTATACATATATCGCACGCGTATGTAACGAAGAGCGGAGACTGATCAAACAGTGGCGTCGAACGAAAGATTTTCGAAGCGCTCGTTTGCAATATCGCGCAAACTGAAGACTCCACAAGAGAATGCCACGGTCTTTTGCGAGAGAGCGAGTTATGTATAGCTGTGGCCACGCAATGATCTACTTACTATTATAGAAATACGATTATAGAAATTATCTTATTATCGAGATAATATACGTTTCTCTATGCACGGAGAGTGCACGAACGGACGGAGCAAAATAAATTAATGAAACGCGAACTTGTAAATTCGTAATTAGCTTCTTTTCAACTGTGAACACAGTATTGTAAATAAATTGACAAAACCAAAAACGAATCTTCATACGGCACAAATCTCGACAAGAAAGTTAGACACACAATTAAGATCATACTATACTTTACTGTAATCGTAAAGAAAAAAATATTCTAGTAAAGCAAGAAGATGCTGGAATCTCTGTTGTGAATCTCTCGATATTATACTCTTGGAATTAATGTACAAATTGTGCGGAGAGACGCGTGATACATCTCTCGGATATATCTCGTTGCTCTCTGCTGCTGGCCGTTTTATTCGGTGAAAAACAAGTTCTATTAGGAGGACTGTATAATGAGCAACGGCGCATTCTTGGCATTCATAATGTTTCCGCGAGCGCGAGCGTCAAGTGACCTCTGCCTCGGTTTTACCCCACGGCATCACGATTTGTCAATTGTTCTCTCCATCGTTCGTTCTCTCTCTTTCTTTTTCCCCTCTCTTCTCCGTGGTTCTCCTCCCTCGACCCTCCTTCTCACTGCATGCGGCCCTTTTATCTGTCGGAATATTCACCGGATTAAGGTAATTGCGCTCGAACGTGGCTGCGTGGGTGCACGCGCGTTTTACGCTCGGCGCGCGCGTAAAAGCGTGAGAGCGATTAGGGGGACAAGAAGCGAAGCGTCACACACATACACACATTTTCTCTTATGTTATTTAATCTTTTTAATTTTACTTCGAGTATTCACATCGCGCGATGCACAGAGAACTAAACAATTAACGCTGTAACATTTCATGATCGAATGTTACAACGTAAATGTATTGTTCAAACAAAATAATAAATTTGTTGAAAATTAAAACAAAAATATTTTACTTTTACTTTATGTAATTTTGAAACTTCAATATATGAAGAAACTTATTTTGCAAGCTGAGAATAAATCGTATAACGACAAAAATATTGTCACGTAAGCTATACGAAATTAATATTACGATAATCAATAGACGGAATATCGTACACGTATATCGGTTTTCAGTGATGGAATATACTGTTTCGTCAGTATGAAAACGAAGCGGTAAGCAACAATGACGATCCGAGAGAGGTCGAGGTCTCTAAGCCGGCGGTGTTGAGTTTCACAGCGATATCAAGCGTAATATAGCACGCGCCTCAATTCAATCCAGCTGCCAGCCGCCACTGTCACAGTTAACGAGTTGCACTTTAACGGCCGGAAGGATTAATTTCTATGTCAAAGCGCGTTCCACGATCGCTGACAAAAATCAGGTGGCGACGAGCAATTTCGGCGGAAAAAATCCGGATTTCCGCGGCAAAGATAGAATAAATATGTAAAATAGTGTCGAAGATGATAGTGGCATGTAGCGCGCGCCTATGATACTATCGAATCGATCTAATCGAAGACGATAAACAGACGATAAAGAGAGAATGCATTTTAAACGTGTAATAATAGTCTTCTAAAGAGTAATTTTTCCCTCTTTATTTAAAACATTGTGCGAAGAGAGAGAGAGAGAGAAAATTATTAAAAATTAAAAGAGAGAATACATTCAAACGTGTAATAACAGTCTTCTGGAACTTATCATAATTCCAACATTATAACGGTGTAATAAAACTCATAAAAATTAAAATAAAATGAGCAGTGAATGTATACTTTTGTATGGTAAACCAGGCGTCATTATAAACGTGCGCGCTGCTCCAACATGCATCAACAATCGACAACAAAGTATCTCGTTAATTAAACGACGGGGCGTAGTCGAAGCAACCCTTGTGCGCGGGGCGTTCTCCGCTGATCGTGGTAACGAGATTCGTGGAAAAAATAAGTAAGTGGTGTCGGAAGAATGGCACAATACAGACACGCATCCGTGCTCCGTGTTGCGCACGCGGTGCGGATCGCGTGCGTGTGTAACTTGTTCATTGGAAGGGTAGGGAGGAAGAGACTTTGTCGTGCTGCGCGAATTCTGCGATAATGCTGGTCAGTAGCGGAGTCATTAAAATAAATGAACCATGAGTAGCGTGTATGTGTCGAGAAGTGTCTCGATAAAAGATCTGTAAATTCATTATTCATCCGCAGCTAGTTTGACTCACAATCGTTTGTTTTCTAAACGCTTACAAATGCTATTCATTAATTTTTTTAACAATTTACATCTTCATCCACTCAGATTCCCCTAAAGTCATAAAATATCGTTTTATTTGCGGTTCTCGGTACCTTAAATCCATCACTGATACGAACGATGGCTCGCCAGCGAGGGAATTATACGCGAAGTGTTACGCAGTTGCGTGGCACGAGTGTATATAATTCGCGGAGTGCGGCGAACATCAAAGAGGCACCGTCTAGTTGAGCCACTTAACGTCCTCGAGTTTCCACATTAGCGAGGCAAACGCGCGCGGCTGGTGGAAGAGAAGGAGAACCAAGGCAGGCCCCGCGCATCTTCGCGAAGAACGTTCAACGCGCGCTTCTTCTTTCTTTCTGCATGATAATATAACGCGATCGATGTACGGCCGAGCGCAGCAAAAAGATCGATTTCTTATGTGCGAATTTTCTTTTACGAGTGCGCCACGAACGAGAGTGAGCTGCGTAAGTGAAATTATCGTGTTATTTTTTTTCTAAAGCCGTTCTGTGCAGTTGCGGCTTTATTGCAACGGGTTATCCATAAATTACGAAGTATCATAAAGGATATGGCAATAAACGAGATATGTATGTGTATCTATATTATATATATACATATATACACACACATACGTAGAATTAAACTTAATTAACTCTTAAATACATGATCTTTTTTTAGTGTCATTTGAGGTTCTAAAAGCAGTAGTTTTCGTTTTTTCTCGTTCGCGTGTATTTTCTAAAAAATAAAACACATAAAAATATGAAAGAAACGTACAATAAAATGACGATTTAATGTTTAAGAACAAAAGTTATATAGTGGATACTCTATAAGATTTATAAGTAAATGAAAAGAAAAACTTCTGTATACCTACGTGCGTGAAAACGTACAACTATATGTACAGAAAAAGATACAAGAAACTTTATATATCAATGGATGTAAAATAAAAGGAAGAAACATCGCGAGAAACATTGTATCGATGGATAATTGTATCGGTTTTATATCTTAAATTCGGAGGATCCACTCTGGACTCGTGAAAGCTGATCTGAAACAAACTAAACCTATGAATGATCCATAAAGCCTCGCGTGCCG
This sequence comes from Pseudomyrmex cubaensis, assembly GCA_014825685.1. NCBI lineage: Eukaryota > Metazoa > Arthropoda > Insecta > Hymenoptera > Formicidae > Pseudomyrmex > Pseudomyrmex cubaensis. Next base: position 88,144 of record QVOA01000321.1, read on the forward strand.
CGCTCGCATTAAGCGAAAGATATAACGCGCATATATGTAGAGACACAAACGATTCCCGACGATCGCTAACATTCCGAGTAAAATAATAATCAGATTTTTTTTTTAAGCTCGCTACGAGCGGTGCCAGTGAAGTTACGACGTCGTCTATTCAAAACGATCCGATCGCGAGCTATTGCGCCAATCGCATTGCCGCTTGAATTATCATCACGTACTTGTTATTGCGTAATGCATTCGCGAACACATCAAAATTTTATATCAAATTTATTTCACACGCAAATGTATTTTTTATCCTATTCATAAATCACTGAGACTAAATGCAGTGTGAAAACTGCGATTATTTTGTTTGCGTCTGTCATTCGCGTAAAATTGATCGATTACGCTATAAAAGTAAGTGTCCACGGTCCATTTATTTGTCACGGGTTCTCATACGTAATTTTATGCAAATATTGATATTTCTGATAAAAGCCGAAAAAAATGTGGCTTTTGTCCGACATATCTACATATCGAGTGCACACAAGGCGCAGTGGCTGGTCGTTTTCTGTACTTTTTTTTTTTTTTTTTTTTTTTTGCTCCCTTTCTTTCATCGTCTCTCTTTCTCTCGCTCGCTCCGTTAGTTTTCCCGTCTTCTTTTTCCCGATCTTACACAAGCTGACAGTTGGCCGGGTACATGTGGCCTGTAATTTCCAAAATGTCGTATAAGATAATGCACCGGGCATACATTCGAATCCCTCGAGCTATCGAAATCAAAGTCGCGTATATAGGGTCGCGCGCGCGAGCACCCGTTTCGCCTCACTTTTGCCTCTTATCATCTTTTTTTCCCCCTTATCACGATAGCCACTACGCAATAGTGACTCTGTCCTTTCATCCATTCGCTCCTCATCGATTTCACTTGATTAAAACGTAAGGACGTGACAAATGTAATTACTCGGTGCCTTATCGAGTTCATCCCCGTTTCGTAGTTTTTCGACTTTCATTGGAAACGCACCAGCTGATGGATACTTCACAGGGAATTCCGAATTTTTCTCTGTCGCGCTTCTTGCGGGGAAACTGCAAGATCGGAATGTAATTACGGAGTGGAAAACATTATAATAGCTAGTTTTTTGCTCGTCGGCATGGGATGTGCTAGTTAGGTAAGAAAAAAAACGAAACCAAGGCAAGAGCTGCGTGCGTGAAAAATAAATTTTATTATCATCACATTCGAAAAGTGTAATTTTACAAAACATCGTTTTTAATTCCAATATTTCACAAAAAACACTAAATACGCTATCTTATAAATGCGATCGAAATTATAATATTGTCTCTATATATTTTACACGTAATGTCATAAATTTGCGCGAAAATAATAATTTGTAAAAATTTAAGTAAAAATCTTTTTTTTTTAAGTCGACGTCTTGTGATATCGAAAAAATAATAGTAACTCTCTTAAACGATAAACACGCATCGTCGATGCAATAGAGGCACGAACACATTCCTGCGCCGCTATGAATGGCAAATGAGATGCGTTTCGCGCTCACCACCTTGCTCCGAGCGGTTGTGTATCTACAGATAGCGAAACGTGTGCAGTATGCCCGAGCTATTGGACTATCTGAATACAATGCATCGCCCAGGTGTAATACATTCCTTAATACTATTGCGACTCCGCGACCTCTCCGCGCACAAGGAATCTCTCTCTCTCTTCTTCTCGAATGCTGAACGCTATGCGATCTGCACGCTCACCGACGCGTTGCAACACAGACTAAAATGTTGTTTGATTGGATGATTGGCTGACGAGATGCGCGGATGCGGCGTGCGCTGCGTGTCCCGCGTAAAACACACGCGGATGTGGAAAAACAGCGCAAAAGGTCGTTGATCGTGACGCGAAAGGAGTTAACAGTGCTTGAAGTTTCTACAAGAATACTTTTTTTATTATAATCTTAAGATCTCTATAGTAATTAAAGCAATTAGTTTTATTAGTAATGTTATTTGTTTGAATTATATAAGTATTTTATAATCTTTTCCTCACGAACATTTAGATTATTTTTAGGGATAATCGCGATTTCTATCTTTTTTTTCGGATAACTTCACAACCCTCGCGAGGATTAATATCCAAATTAGAAAAAAAACGGCTAATCGCCCGTAGCATTTGCTGATTCCGACGGCGACACAGGAGGGATAACCGGCGGTTGTGTCTAGAGGGGTCGTTGGGCAAGGAGGGTGGCAAACTTTTGGTCATAAAGAGTCGCCTGTCAATTCATCTTTCCTATATATATTTCACGTCAAAATATTGCAATAAATCATTGTTGCAGCTACGAATAAGGAAAGAGTGACGACAGAAAAGAAGAGTTAGACAACAAGGAGGGAAGAGGAAAGAGAAAAAGAGAGAGAGAGAGAGAGAGGAGAAAGTCTCGATCTACGTTAAAGTTAAGAGACTGATGATTGCACGTGTGACGACGTCTTTCATAAAGAGAAATATTAATCTTTGCGTTATTAACAGAATGAGAAATGACGAGATGTTTATATGCAGCCACGCTCAGAAGACGTATCTTACGTCGTTTTCAAGACTGATCTCAGAAATACGTCGTTGTGCTTCTCGAAGACGAGATGAGCAAACACCCAGTCTATTGAATCAAATGTAGTTGTTGGTATTTGCTCGGATTACTTTACTATTTTTTTTTTTTTAACACAATTCGCGAAGAGAATATTTCACGCTGTATATGTATACATGTATGTAGAAGTGTCAAATTTCATAATTCAGTTCTATGTTATGTGAGTTGAATAAGTAAATCGCACCAGTTTAACGGTTTTTGCTCTCCCTTGGAATAATCTTTGGCATTGTCGTGAGAGCGAACTTTGTTCGAGACGTATAATTATCTCAGCAGCGCGCGCGCGAGCTCTCTCGAGTCCCCTACATTCCGTGAATAACCATCAGATCTTTCTCGAGAATTGTGAATTGCGACGCAACGGGAAAATATATGTGCGAGCGCACGCATATACATATATCTGTTGACCGAAGAAATCGAGAACGAGGATAAAAGCGAAGGAGAGACAAAGGTCGAGCTAATTAACAATCGGATCACAACGATTAAAATTAACAAGCGATTATACAGTGTCTTTGGCGTATCGGACAAATTTAAGGGAGGAAAATTTGAAAATCTCAGAGACGCGATCGCGCGCAATTATAAATTTTTTTTGAGAACAGAGAGTTTTTTTTTCTATCGCGAATATACGTACGTATGGATGATGTCAAAGTTCGAAGTTAAAGCGGCGAGGGGGATACTTTGCAGTGGGGAAAGAATCAGCATTGAAATGGAAGTTGCTAGTCGATGGTGAGGAGAGGAAGCGGGAGGAGACGAGGAGCAGGGGACTATTAGCTGGCAGATTAGCAGTTAAAATTGAAATTTGCACGGACAGTTCGATGCGTAGCGGCGGCGGCCGCGTCTGAAGAGGCCGCGAAGGGTGAGACTGAAAGTGTTCGAGACCGAAGATTGAAGAACCAAATCTGCCACGCATCGAGTTCGACAAGGCAGTCGCTCCTCGTCTTCCTCGCTCGTCTTCCACATCCTTTCTCTTCCGCGCCGTTCCGACCAGTTCATCTCATCTCCTGCCTTCTTTTTCTCTCGGATAAATGTAAAATGAACGAGATAGTTACGAGGCTTCATATACCGATGCGGAAGGACAAATATGTATAACCAAACATGTATTTACGAAACCGGCATTTTCTTGTGTTCGTCGTGTTCTCTCTCGCTGCTCGTCAATTACGAGTTGTTGATAGGTAAATCCTAGTAGCTGTAAAAAAGAACGAGATAAAAAAAATATTTATTTCAACAATTGCGAGTGTAAACTAATGGAATAGTAGATATTACTTTTGCACAGAGAGAAAATTTGCAATTTTATCGCTGATAAAAATTGCAATTGCAAATTGCTGATGAAAATATCGTTACGATATTTTCTTTTAGCATTGCTTGTTGCGATAATGTAACGTCGAGACTAAGCAGCTCGTCGCGTATAAAAAAAACCAGACATTGCGCATCTCTCCGGCGCGTCGTTTCGTAACAGTGAAAGCGAACGACCGTTTATCCTCGACTTAGGCACCGCGAATTTGCAAGTTACGCGTCGGCGGCGGTTTTATTGGCGCGCACGCTGTTCCGCTGCGCTTTTCTCTCTAGGGACCGTGACTAAAAGGGACTAACGCGATGCTCGGTAGTCGATCGTGCAACGAGTTAGCCGTCGTTCTTTATTACTCGCGATACGCCGGCTGTAATTGCGAGCGAGCGCCTCGCAAAATTCATCCGGCGGATGCGCGTACGAGCGCGCGCGGTCTTATAGTTTCTCCCATCGGGGCGGCTGCGCTTTTTTGCTCGCGAGCGTAACGAAAGAAGGTAACGCGGATCGGGTATCGGTATTTGGAAGCCGATCGGGGGCCGGTGTGAAACGACTTCGCCATCGTTTCTCATTCCGGAATTAATTGCAGATTACCTTGGAGATGCGCGATCTTACCAAGTCGTCCGCAAAAATAGATTTTTACGTTGGTCGTAAAAGCGCGCGGACACGACGCGCGCGAGAGATTTAAATTTATCTTTCACACGCCGCGCGCGCGCGCGCGTCTCTATCATGTTCGCGGCACTTTGGACAATGGCGCGCGTGCCTATACATGGGAAGAACGAAACTACCTAAATAAATACTCATCTTATAACAATGACGAATTAACGCGGCGACAGTTGCGGCGGCAGCGAAGACGAGAAAAATTTTCGTGAAAAGCCGTCGACATGATTTATAATGACACGTCGGTATTGTTCTTCAAACGTAAGCCGCTTTTCGCGTTATTCTCGTAGGCGGTATGAGACTCGTTTACGGCTTTACGGTTGGCCGTGCAGGATTCAAACGCCTCGCATTACCATAATATGAACCATTACGAGAGAAAGATGAACCAGCTGGCCCGTGCGTGCACACGGCGATGCGTTATTTCGCACGACGAGACCGAGAAAAGGACGGTGAGATCGGGAGAGAAAGAGAGAGAAGGGGGGTGAAAGGGTGTTGCTACGATATTTTTTCAGCGGGTAATTAGGCGCGCTGCATAAGAAATGGTATTTTAATGAATCGTAAAGCCATTGGTTTTGCGACATCACTGAGCCGCCGGTAATCTTCGCTACCTGTAGATTGTATATGGCCATTAAAAGTGCATCGAATAGCGGTTATAAATTTGACAATCAAAGCGCACGCCTTCCGAAATTCGACGGCGTGAAAAAAAATCATCGTAAAATTTGTTTAGAAATGTCGATGCGCAATTCGTTATTTTTTCCTTTCTCAAGAGATACTTATTCTCAAAAAATGTGTGTGTGCAATTTAACAATTGCAGACTGACTGATCGAACTTTGTTCGAAATTTGTTTTTGCAAATACGCACGCTAGATTTTTTGTGAATAATTTTTTTTGTTCCTCGTTAATACATCTCGTCCGTATTTCACAGTCGGCGCTATATAAAAGCAGACGATCACGCGATTGACACTCGAGAGCGAATTTGTCGCAACACACGTTTCACGCGATTGGAGCGCTCGTTAATTCTCTCGTTATTGTCCGATTGCGTCACGGCCCGTGCACGTGCGGAGCGGTTCTTGGGGATTCGCGGCAAATAAAAATGGTAACGCGGCGCGGTGTCACCGTTGAAGGCTGCTTTCATCCGACTCATTCGTCTGGATCACTACAGGTCTGTGAAACGCATTCGTATTCGCGCTATGCGTGGACTACGCAAGAAGGGCGTGAATGTGTGTGCCTTACACATACACGTGTACGTACAATACGCATGGCATTCGGAAAAAATAATCTTCGAACTCGCATTGTGTGAAATTTCATTGCGCGTTGTGTATATTTTTTGCAATAAACATCTTGAAATTAATTACCGCGTTTTACTTTATTTATGTTTAATAATACATTTATATTTATAATAAAAAATATTACAACACATTTATAAATATTTATAACACATTTATATTTATAACGCAACTAATGCGTAACTACAAGTTTGTATCTTGAAATGGCCTTTATGCACGCAAAATAAATGAACTTCCCGACGGTGGATGGTTAAGCAATTCTCAGGAAGATGCTTTCGATCATGCCGCGACGAAACAGCAAGTGGAACGAATGCATTCTCGAACTCTCCTCACACCTATGGGCAGATCGACCGAAAAACCGGGTGTGTCGAAACAAGTTAGAAGAAATTTTACCTCCAACGACGATTATACCATGGCGGTGCTCTCTTGTTTTCTATATTTGTCACGCGGTCAAGGCAGTTTTCGAGACTTGAGAAATCCGAGAATATATTTTCGCTTTGTCTTTTGCTTTCTCGCGCGTAGTTCGAAAATTTATCAATGATAAGTTTTTAAACTATTTTCAATTTTGCTACTATTTTCAAGTTTTATTTATTTATTTTTTAATTTATTCCCTTTTCTCATCATATATATTTATAATATGCAAAATGCAAGTTGAACAACACTTATTCTTTATTCCTGTCTGCGAATACATTGTTTTTTTCTTAGACCTATGGTAATAGCAATAAAAACAATAATAATATATAAAATAAATGGCGACGCATACTACACTCGCGGAATTAATGAGACAATCAGCAAGCCGCGACGAAGATTTGTCTTCAACTATAATATCGAAAATTTTCTAAAGTGTATATTGTCAAGACTTTTTGACAATATGACAGATTTGTTTATTTTGCCGCGTCGGCTGAGAAAAAGAGCGTCATTAGGAAATCGTGCTTACTCAAGACTCAATTGAACGCAAACTCATACGCAAACTCATTGCTTGCCAGAATTGCAGTGTCGTAGCTCGTGCCGACTTCGCGTCTGAGATGTCATTCCTCGACGCGGAAATACACAGCGAATGGCACGTTTTATAATCACCATACTAATTGTCATAATACGCCGAGCGTATTATGATAATGAGACGTGACAGGAAGGAAGCAGCTCTCCGAATCGGCGTGTCCGTGTGTGCGATGCAAACGCGAAACGGACGAAACTGCCATCCCACACGCGCGCGCAACCAAGCACGTGCGCTTGTGGCGAGCTTCCGGTGTTCATGTGTCTATAGTGAATCCTCGCGGCATTACGCATTTAACGTTCGAGAAATTGGCTACCGTAAATCTCGGATCGATTCGTGATTTTTAGGAAGCACAAATATTTATGCAAAATCATATATTGTTATAATCGAATTAATTACGTAGAATCTAAATATCTTAAAATCAAAGAATAAATTTGCATATTTTTAGACTCACACACATAGACACATAGAATTGAACGGTTTATATATCGCTGTTTTTAGCGATATATAAATTTGATTGCCGTGAAATGGAAAGTTTTCGATTATAGTTGAAGACAATCTTCGTCGCGGCTTGCTGATTGTCTCATTAGTTCCGCAAGTCAAACAATATGCATCGCCATTTATTTTATACATTATTATTTATATTATTATTATTTCTATTGCTATTATATATACCTATATCATAGATCTGTCTATTTAGAAAGAAACAAAGCATTTATAGACAAGAATAAAGAGAAAGTGTTATTCTCAATCTGCATTTTTGGGTCTATAAGTGATCGCAATGTTATAACAGCGTAAAGATGCATAAAACATGCTCGCAAGCATCGATCAACATTTCCGAGAGCGCCGTTTACTCCGGGTGAAATTCAATTGGAAATTACAAATGATTCGATCTCTCTCCGCTCGCTTCACGGCCGAGGCATTAGTCACTCTCTTCCGCTTCTCGGTGCCTTCAAGGAAAGAATAGCGCGTTACAGTGACCGTCGTGCATGCACCGTGTGCAGCGGTCGAACGCCGTTCGCACAGCCAGGTGCGTGTAAAATTGGCGAGCGAACGCACGGCGGCGACGGCGGTGGCAGCGGCCGATCGTTTATGTACGGCGACTTCTTTCCTGACGATAAAATTGCGACAAGTGCACGTCCGCTCTCGCGGCTTGTGTGGCCGCGTACGTTTATCGCGGCACTCGCACTGACTATCATTATAAACGTATATGACGTACGTTTGTATACGTTTGTATGATGTGTCTTCTGTATTTATACACTGATTATTGCTGCTTATATCAATTAAGATGATAAAACTCCATTTTCTGAGAAAATTGGAGTTTCTACAAGTAAGATAAATAACACGATTTTCAATTTTCTTTAATTTTCATTTTTTTGATAACAATACGATTATTTTGTCTTAACGTTTTACGATTTATTTTTAATAAATAAATAATAAATAGTGAAATAAATATTGACAATATTTATTTGTTAAAGAATAAAAGATCGTGTATGTGTATTGAAGAGTGTTGGTAAAATACATGTGACAAGTAGCTTAAACGCTACTACGTTTGACGTTGAAAACGCAGACGTCGTTTCTTTGGCAATGATGAAATTGGGCGTATGGAACTTTTGTGCGCGACGGCAAAGAAGCGCGATTTAACTCGACGTACGAGAAAGGTAGACACGTTGACAGCCCTCGTTCCACATTCGGCGAACGTACCAACCCCCAAATTACCCTATTCTGCTGGCAGCAGTCTGCCTACACTCTCTGATTTCGTAAAGCAATTCGTTGTAGCACGTCGCTCGAGATGTATGTAACAACCGGAGGAACGTTTCTTTTTTCAATTTTTAAGATTTTAAGTACATGGACGTCATTCAATAAATATTTTGTTTTATTTTACGAAACTTCCATGTCACAACCATGTACAGATATTTTATGAAAAATTTATTTTGAAATTATTCGTCTTCAATTTTTTTTTTTTTCAAATTTGAGATTATAGAGTATTGAATTGTACACGAGGTAAGCGACGATGACAGCGATACATGCGCGAAATCGTCGCGCGAAGAAGAAGATGCGCGACGAGAGAGTGTTCGTCGAGTAAAAAGAGGAGCAACTTCACGTAATTCCCCCGGTAATTATTCACGACATATATGTCAGGTAACGACGGCGGCCAGGTGAATACACTCGACGGTGTTATATATATTTACGCGCGTGCTTACTTGTCTCTCTCTCGGTAGGAGGAAGCTGCCAACTGATTTCACCGTGCGATATATATGCATATACGTTCACGACACACGCGTGTTACCCATGTATTGTACATGCGCGAACGAAGCGAGAATTTCTCAGAATACTCGCACGCATGCAAACGCGCACGTCTTCACTTCTTCTGTGTGTGTCTTTATACCGCTTAATCAAAAGAACTGACCTCACTATTTACAGCAGCTAGGCGAACGATATGACGTGCATACAAAAGCGTTTCGACGAGGTACGTGGGGCGATTGATAAGTGTCCGAAATAACGACGCATAGATATTGACAGTGATATCAACAATTGCTGTTGTGGATGAAAAGTCTCATTTTTCCGAAAAACAGATGTCAAACGCTCGTTGGCTCATTATCGCATGTAGTGACAGCTCAAAGTAAACGCTCTCAGCACATCTCAACTTGCAATGGCCAAAATACGTGTTGGACCTCGAAAGGTGCTGCCTCATTCGCCTTATTCGTCAGGTATGGCCCCGATTTCCATTTAATTCCGAATCTGAAAAAAAGGCTCAATGAAAGAAATTTTCGAGCAACAATGAAGTCATCGATGTCGTAAGTGGCTATACTTCGACGAACTGTCACGCAAAAACTACGTGCGATAATAAGCCAACGTTTAACACTTGTTTTTCTGAAGAATGAAACTACAATGTGATATTAACTGACGTTATCCTGCGTCGTTTCGAATACTTCTCTATCGTCCCACGTGTTATTATGACACTTAGAAGAACGGATCGTTTCTTTAACAATTTGCTATTTAAACATAATGTCGCTTCGCTGTTGCGTAAAATCGAGAAGCGAGCTTTAAACAATTTTGCAACGTTTGATGTTTCGTTCATTATCGTATATTGACATTGTATGTAAAGCAACGAGTTTTTACTTAAAAAAAAAGACGTAAGTCTCGGAGCAGATTTCCGTTTGCCTGACACGATAAGAAAAACACGATTCGCGGATCTCATTATCGTTGATTTCTCCGAGAGAGAATGCAAATTTCGCGCTTATTTATTTAAATAAATGTACGCGGCAGACGCGCGAGGGACGAAATGGTAACACGCAATACACCCGAGCGAGTGTAACTCTTTGTGTGCTCACCATGCCGCGCAGCTTATTAACATCGCATGATCTTACCGATAGCAAGAATGTTTTCTCAGAAACCATTTCCCTCCTTTCTCGAATTTTCTCAGTTATAAACGCACGTACGCGCAGACGTGAAGAAATTACTCTCTTGAAGAAGGCCTAAGAATTATTCTTATTATCAGGAGAAGTGCGAGCCGTTAGCGGAATGCTCACCGAGTTCGCGGTTTCGCACGAATTTATTGAAACTCAGACGCGATCTGTAATCATCGTCATACACAGTATCTGCCGTTCGCCGAAAAGATTTTTCGTTTTCACGCGCCATTGCTCCCGAAATAAATTTCTTTTATCTCACGAGGATTATAGATTCGTGCGCGGGGAAAAGGAGAAAGAAGAGAAGGAGAAGGGCAACATTCATGTGAAAGTTTCCATCACAGCGATGGAATTCCGTTTCGTGTCCGCGACGAACGCATTCTGACGCGTTAATGTTTTGATTGGTCCCGATGCGTGTGTCGCCGCGCTGCGCGGCTAAATTGTACGTGCTCTGCACACGCGCACCCGCGCGAACATACGATAAAACGTCACCACGAAGGCGATCATCAATATGCGTAATAAGGCCTCGCAGAGACCGATACACAAATGCCACCCAGCGTACCTATGATGCAAATAAAAGCTGAAAGCCGTTTCCTAATGCGCCCCACGTGACATTCCGAGCACGGACATATCGGGTCGTGGCAATCGGCAGCGTGTTGTGCTGTGTTCCTCTTGATCCGAGTTGCGCGCTTGACGCAATATGTTGCGTATTAGTCTAATCGCGTACATATCGCGATAAATCCGCCGAATGCGCTTACATATTTATCAGTTTTGGTCGAATGCTGCTCAGAGTGCAGATTTCGTGAATTCGCATTTGGTATGAGAATCGTATCGATATAGTCACGCGTGTACGTGTGATGATTCGCGCAATTTTTTTTAGTGTACATTAACTGAAATCGTTTAAAACAGTCGAGATATTTTAGAATATTGCTAAGATAAAAAAATATATCTCACACAGTATGTGTTCAACACTTTCTTGAAATGTTAAATACATCGTGTATATACACAGGAGTATCATTTAAACGAGAATTAAATTCATGAGATTGAAAACTCTCTGTCGTGAACGTATATGAAATTAATACATACGGAATCGGAAGTAAATTGTATAGACAGGTATATACACAATTACGCCGACTATCACAATTATAGCAATTACTTATTTTTTTTCACACCGTCTCATTATCTGCGCATAAAAATCAACCAGAAAGAATCACAATTTTCTTATGCGGAAACGAAACAATGCAATTATTTATTGTTGAGCAAAGAAGTTCATGCAAAGACGTTCTACACTATGAATATCGGAGCAAAAATATTTTCACATAAGAGTCATTTAATAAATTAATCGAAAACCAATTGAAACTGATTAAAATGACAATTGGAAAACAAGTAATTTTAATATTAAATGCATAAGAATTGTAAATAATCGCAGATTTCTAGTAAAATTCTAGAGAAACGATTGCGCCGGATATGTAGTGCATAAAATTATTTTATTGTATAATATTTTTTTCTTGTAGAGCTATTATCGACGTGAACATCGGAAGAAGTTTGAAGAGGAATATGTAATATACATATATATATATATTATATATCTCTCTACACGTTCGGTTGGGAATTTTATGAGAGCGTCTCGAAGTGCACGTGAAAAATGCGCGTTAAATGCGCGTGAACTGAAGAAAACGCAAACTCAAGCTTTCGCACGTCAATAGTACACGTAAGCCAATTTATTTATTTATTCCGCCTCACGTCTATGAATAGATTCCGCCACAAATCGAGGGAAGAAACCACTTTGCGTCGCGCGGCGAGAACTCTCGATTTTCTTTTTCCAGAGCTTTCCCCGCTTGGGAAAATCTCACCGATTCCGTGTGTTTCTTCTTTTTTATTCTACGCATATTTTATTTGATTTATATCTAATATATGCGGTTTTAACTCGTCATGCGCATGCCGTTAATAGTACGTTCTGTTTAATGGAATGTACTTGTGTGTAGTGCGCGGAGATATATTCGCTTGTAAAACAGATAATTGGTGGAATTTTTCTTTGCGCGATAAATATAACAGTGTTATTTATATATTTATTACATATATATACATATATATAATTAACGCGCACCACCATGCTTTAATTTGTTATTTACGATCTTGTTACGGTTAGCGCTCCATTTTTGCAAGTTTAATATCTCGCGGCAGCAATTACTTCTTTCTTCTTCGAAAAAAAAAAATTTGAATCAACTCGCACATGATTCTCTGTTGTATCATCGCGTGTGTTAACGGCAAACCCGGGCGAATTACCTTCTTAGCGAGAGGTCGATTGCACCGCGTTCGTGCGCGAATGCGTGATCGATCGCTCGGCCATCGATCGCGCTCAGCAGGCGATGATCACCATAGCTTTCAACGAATTACGCCTTGAATGCATAATAATATATTTGTGTCCGACTCGCGCAGCTTCATTTCCATTCAGACGCCGCGACATTTAAAACGGATTTGCATGCACGACGTTGGACGTTTCGACAATGACTGAAATAAACCTGTTGTTGTGTCTTTCTGTCTTTTCTCGCGATCGATAAGCGAGTCAACGATTGCATTTTTACGTCGAATGTGTTCACGCATTGTGTTTATTACAAACAACATTGTTTTTATTACAAACAAAATATAACAATTTTATATTTTTTGACATAATTATTTTGAAACTTTTGTTTTTATTTGTCGTGCCAAGTTTTTTTAAAACTAAAGTCAAACAAGCATAAAATTATATAGAAATGAGATTTATAAAAATTATAAAATGGATCATTGCTATACAAAAAAATATTCATACTACTACTTCGACAATTTCACTTAATAAATGCCATTAACGTGCGGCAAGCGCGATCACTTCTTATTTATTCAATCGCGAGCTTTCACTGCCAATTTCGTTGTCCGACAATGCCACGAGTGTTCCGACTCGCAAAGTAAATAGGCAAACGCGATAGTGGGGAGATACGCGTGCTCCACACAATCCACACGCGGTCTTGCCTACAATTTGCATAACTATGCAAATGACGTGGCCAGCAATTAGGCTACAAGGTTTGCCGGGCCTACTTTTTCTTCGCTCCAAGGTCTTCCTTGAAACGTCCTACGAAATATATCGCGCAGAAGTGCAACGTGTGATTCGTGCGAAATAACAAAGCACGCGTGTATATTTTCAACACAGTATATTTTGCGAAAACGCGAATATATTTTTTATTATAATTATATGTAACTTCTCGATATTTTTTAAAAAATATTGAATATAATATTGTTTTAAAAGTGCAACACACGTGTCGTTACATATTCATTTTTTCGAATGTTTTTTTATTGGACAGTAGTAGCGTTTGCACGTCTCTTGCGTAATTTGCGCAATTCCTAGAGGTGCAAGATATGGAGGCACAGAGGCAATGAATGAGGAGGAGGAGGATGTATAGAGAGCGTCCGAAATCGCCAGAGGCGTTGTGATATCGATGTCGGAAGCCTTCGCGAATAAAACCATATTATTAGACTGGGGCCCTACCAGCGGGGCACCACCCGCAATCGACTTCCAGAGATTCCGATTAATCGAGACTCATTTCTCTCTCTCTCTCTTTCTCTCTAACGTTTCTCTTTTTTCTCTTCCCGGATCTCTATTTCTTATAACTTTCCTAGACGAGAAAGAGAGAGAATCTTTCGCAGCGCCTGATCTCTGTTATTAAACGCATATCAATCAGGTGGGTCGCGAGAGAGAGAGACAGAGAGAGAGAAAGGTGGGCGCTCTGATGCGCTTTTAAATGCGTCCCGCTTGATTTATCGACCGCTTCCTCCGATTTCAGTCGGCGACCTTGAACACTGACGTCGTACCATTAATTCGTGGATATAATGAAAATCAAACACACACATACACACACACACACAAACATCGTTTGAGTGACCGAAAGAAACGCGATCGAGTTTCGATTTTCATTAAGGTTTCCCGTTACTCCGTAATAAAAGTGTACTTGTTATCTGCATCACCTCGGGAATTAGTTAGTCTTGCCAAATGATATTCGAAGCAATTGCTCAATCGATTCGTTGTCCTCGCGATATCTGGCACGTAAATCTCGTCACGAAAGTCGACTGTAATACCATTCGTTCTCCGCGGTGATTCTTCGTACGCGGTGATTAAAAACACAACCAGTACTTAATTATATTTCTTTTTTTGTGTATGCGTTATGTCTAGTTTTCGTTGAAAGCGACACTGGCTTTGAAACGATTATCAGAAATAACATTTGTTTTTTTTTTTTTTTTATGCCACATTAATTTTCCCATTGCAAACTTAGCAAGTACATTATACGCAAATGATGATGATGTTCTGTTCTTCGTTTCTTTTTTTCTTTGTGCTACATCTTCAACCGGATGATACAATGCTCATGATGGAAAGTTCGACACGGTATGAATGCGTTATCGTGGAAATAATTATACTCGACACGGCCAGAATCGCGCGAAATCGCAATTTACAAATGCGCATAACTCGCCGAGTGTTACTAAGTATTGATGCAACTAACGCAAGAGTTGCCACGTTAAAGGTTGAGAACGTAAGTGTAACAATGTTAGAATACAATACCTCGCGAACGTATAAATGACGTAAAATGGATAATATTGCCATAATAACAATTTTCTTTATCGACGATGTGTATCTTTGTTCTCTGATTTTAACTTCGTTATATAACGTAATATCATTTTAAAAAAACAGTTCAATTGAATTATATTGTTCTTAGAAATTTATTTTTTTTTTTTTTTTGACATTGCGATGTACATGTGCGATAGAGCGCTAATTAATCAGAAATCGGGAAAGATAAAATCAGCAATAAGCTATTGGGACACTGTCTAGTTTAATGCATCTGCAGATCGGCGAACCGACGAGATAGCGGTATGTGCACGTGTGCGCGGCGGGTGTTTTAGCAGAAAAAGACACGGAGGCGCGTCGTGTGGCAAGGCTTATCAGATTCGATCCAGCTTCCTGATAGTTAATTAACGAGTTCATTATGCACCTCTGCCCTCCGAAAAGGAGCCTCGCGCGTCTCTTCAGACCCCGGTGGAAGACAAGTCCCGAAGTGAGGCATTACGGAGATCCTCGGCAGATAAGGGGCGGACCTCGGTGGGTGGCGCTATTTTATTGCGTCACGATTCTCGGCGAAAACCGCGGGGCTGTGTGCATCGAGCTCGGCGTATTACACTTCGGGATCTTTCAGAAGCGCTCGTGAATCTCGACCGAGGGAGAAAGAGGGCAGAGTCTTTATCCGAGCACGTCGTCCATCATGAGCAACCTGAATATTATATTCACGATGCACGATTTACATTGGTGCCCTCGCTCATCGGGAACCATTCGCAATACGAAAATTTCTACATTGTTGCTGGTAATTGTTTTTTGTAAGAGATAAAGTTTTGGTATTTTAATTAGCGTAATGAGAGAGAGAGAGAGAGAGAGAGAGAGAGAGAGAGAAAGAGAGAGAGTAGAACGCGAGAGGTATAGTAAAAATAAAAATTATCATAAGAATGGCGTTGCCGCTTTATCTGCGCCGGTTGTCGTAAAATCTGTCGGTGATGATTTATTTTGTGTCTCACAAAAGGGCATGTAACGGCGCTATTATCGTCCTATTTGCGCATGCATAATAACGCGCTCGGTAATCACTTCGCGCTAAAAACAAATGCATCCAAACTTGAATCTCTTCGGGGTTTCACAAACAACTCTTCAAGCTCGTTCCTTTTCTTTAACCCGTGCAGCTCTCTCTCTCTCTCTCTCGGCAGCCTCTGATCTTTCGGTCCTATTTAATTTCCTGGAAAACGCCACGGCGATTTCTGGGGGCAGCGGCATCAATCAACCCACCTGACATGGAAGCTGTAATTTGGCTAACTCAGTTCGAAGCTCTTTTCTTCGCCCATTTTACCGATGGCTTTCGCACCCTGCGAGTATAAAGCGTCTTCGTGAGATCGGTCGAATAGTTTACGCGAAACTTTTTGTACTCCATTGCCGCATAATCAACGATAAACTGTGTGTTTAAGGTAGAATATAAAAGCACTGTAAACAAAATATAAAACACACAAGTAAAACAGCAGTAATTGTGCAATGATTACATGTTGCAGTCATAGGATAAAAATTGAGAGCAAATTTGAACTTTAATTAAGAAATATTGAAGAAATATTAGCACTATATATTAGCGCGTGTAATATCAGTTAATGAATATTGATATTTACTAAAAAAAAAAAACAATTTTTAAATATTTGCTTGCTGTACAACGCGCACAAATTATAAATGGTAATTTCGAGTTTCGAGGGTCCGAAGCATAAAAGCCGTACCGTAAATGCTCGACGAGCAAGTCGACGCAAATTCGTCGGGATATTTCCAGTCAAGGAAGCGGCATAACCAAGAGCGAGTGATTATAGGGGTGGCGCTAGAGATCTCAGGATGATTTACATCCCGGCGAGACTCTCTCTCTCTTTCTCGCCGAGTCGGTCTGGTCTAGTTCTAAATCTCTCGGCCTAAAACTCTGAGCGGCTAGACGCGAGCCGTCCCTTCTGGCAACATTCAAATATTTTTCCGCCATTCATAAATTCGTCAGTATACGCGCGCGCTCGCGCACGTCAAATTACCCACTGGGCCGAAAAAAAAATCCGCGTCTTCTCACGAATCTCTGCCAGAGGGTTTCGTTCACTGAAGACAAAAGAGATTTTAAAAACGGCCTTGAAACAACATTGCACGGTCCGATCTCGTGGTAAAATGATAATTGTGTACAAATTTCAAGATTTAAAAGATAGAATTTATTATAACGGTAATCTTGACACAGCAAAAGTCGTGAAATTCAAAATGTATATGACATTCTGCGAGACAAATATTTTGTCATAAAAATTACACATAACAGCGAGCGGATTATCAAATAAGATTGTTAGGAATCGACTCGTGTACCGATATGTCCTTAAAACAAAGAATCGAAAAACATGTTCAAGACCGCTCGAAAGATCCTTGAGAGTAGAGAGTTCGCAATAGGTAGTCGACGAGAGTAAAGACGTTGCGGAGAGACGACGTGCGATATTATAAGCGTCAAGAATTATACAGACATTCTAGTATAACTATTTGGATATCATTTACACACATATACTAATACAACATTTAGTTTTACTAAATCAACTTAAAAATAAAATGATTTCTATTATATAAATCGTACAAAGCGCAATTCATTGTTTAAAATAATATCGTGTAAAAATTGCTATCAGTACTACCTCGTTTCGAATAAAAACTTTATCGATACTTTGAAGAAAAAAACTGTTACATCCGGACGTACATAAAAGCTTCGGTTTAAACGCACAAGAACTGATATATTCCACGGAGGACGCGAAGTCGCACGCGCTGATCCCCGAAGAGAACGATCACGCCATGACTTACGTGGCTCGTAAAAGCTGCTGGTGGTTCCAAGAACATCTGGATGAGGTCAGGGATATGTTTTAGGTCTCTCGCGCGAAGTGTAACTGCTCACAATAAAAACCGTTCCAGTCACGTAAACATCGTCCGGAACGCGGCGCAACGAATACAATACCTCGGGTGTTAACGAGATTCAGGTGGAATCTCCGGTGGAAACCAGATCCGGACGAGAAAGTAGCGAATATCGCGATCGCGATTTAAATTGGACAAGTTTCAAACGAAACGTGGAGCTTTTATAATATCACATTATTTACCGCATTATTTTAAAAGAGAAAAGCTATATCCTGCGATTTCCCGTGAAATTCAGCGATCAGATGGAGAACGAGCCATTGTTTGAGAAACAAAGTGCGTGTGAGATGATCTCGGCTGCGACGACTACGGTGACCGATCTTGTTACGATCAGGTTCAGCAAAGGATGAAGAATATCTATCGCAAAATTCAATTCCGAACAGTTTTCTTTCGGATAAAAATAAGCGGAGTGGATGACGGGAAGAGTGAGATATGCGACTCGACGATTCATCCCGATGAGTGTCATTCTATATCGTCATTAGCATATCGGTAAAAGGGCGCGCGGGTAAATGTACGAACGCGCGGTGAATCCGATCGATAGGATCGCGCGATCATTTCTCCCGACCATAATGTTACACGAAGGATCCGGTTTTTCGCGATGCGGTCATCGTTTCCACCGCGGCTGCGCGCACATCTCGTTGTAATACTCGGGGCCCCGCGCGGCGTCGATCCGACCGCGGAGTAATGCAATAATAAGCGTATACTAATGATACAGGGGGGCCACGCGGGGCCGTTCGCCGGACCCGAGAGGGATTCAGTCACGTAGTTGCATTAAACTTAATATAAATAATAGCGGTTTGTGGAGCGTCCGGGTGAGCCGCGCGCGAGCGCGAACGGGGTTATATAGCCACCTATCTCCATCTACTCTCTCGCCGCTCTCCTCGGGACCATAATACACCGGGGTCTCTACGTCCCTGGACTCGCCTCCACTTAATAAGCAGGATCGTCCTGAATCACCGCGGCAGCCGGGGCTCATCTCGCATCTTACCCGGGGTCGTTACCGTTGCGGACTGCCTTTTCTCCTCCTCCGACGCTGCCGCCGCCGCCGCCGCCAAGTGTTCTCTTGGTTCGAATTATTGGTTCTCGACATACGAATATATAATTCGCCGCGCGAGTGCCGGCGCGTCGCTACATCGTCGTGATGATACCGACGTTGTACGATCGTCGGTATCATCACGGCTCGGTTTTATATATTTTTATTTGATGCTGAAAAAAATTGCCCGTGGAAGACGATTTACTTGCACTTGAAAAAAAAGAAGAAAAGAATGAAGTAGATCGGAAAGTAGAAATCTTCTCTAGTGAGGATCTCTTATTTGTTTTTTTTAATTGTCTATATAAACGCGATACACACGGTCTTGTTAAGAAGAAGCGTGGAAAAATCTATCATCGAGACTCGAACCGATTGCGTCGTCGCATCATAATTCGATCTAAACGCTCTCCGATGGCACGACCAGGCAACTGACTTTCGTGCAAACTGCAATAAATAAGTCGAGAGACTATCTCGATCGTCTAGAATCGATCGGCTGCGATTATACGTCGATCGTGATTCGTCGAGCTGAAAATCTCAGGACGCGTTACATGGAACGTTTTCAGAAAAGTTGTGGAAATAATAAGAGTGACCATTGCCCCGTTAACACTTTGCCCTCGTGAGTATCGGGTCGGTAAATATAGGACCGTTAACGTTATTAAATTATCATATCTGCAATTTAATGTACACACAGCGCGCTTTGCCGCGCGGTTGCATGTTCCTTATGTATCTACCTCGTGTTCGCTAGTTGTAAACCTTCAAGTAGTATTATTAAACTTCCGTCTGTGCAGATAATAGCATCTCACAGTGATGTAACTAGGAAACATAGCGCACATCAATTTCATGCTTCTTACTGCTAAAGTCTTGCATCTTATTACGCTCCGACACAAAAGAATTATTTAGAAAATATTTAATTTATTGCATGTACAGAGAAAGACCTTTGTAAGTTAGAATGTCTCATTTATCTTTTATTATTGGTTCCGTTATTTTCAGCGAATTAGATATGTCTGAGTTATCTTTGAGAAATGCATGCTCGCAAATCCCGATACAGGACGCGTTGTGCGATTCTGCATTGTGATCTCGATTTTCAAGTGATGTAAATTTTTTTTTAAGAAGAGCTTAAGAAATCGCACTTTTGCAATCAACTACGCTAGTTTCTTTTTATACAAAAAAAAAACTGTTCATCAACGTCAAAATAAATTTTCCGAGAGATTGACCAAAATCGCTTCATAAAAATAAAAAATATTCACAAAATATTCAGAACGGCACATTCTATGAATTTATTGTTCCATCTGTTGTAATTGCCAATGTGCATCTGGATGTAATAACCAGACCTATCCCTCACGCGTTCTTTGAAGCCGCTGGACTATCTCGAGGTGCTTTTTCTGACGCCGAGAGGCAAGTCGAGGAGCCGTCAACGTTTTATCGTTCTCTTGCCGTCCGTCTTAAAAAAGTACAGGTCGAGAGAGAAATGATTTGTATACGTCGCGCGAGGAGCACATGGCGATACTCGCGTATCTATAAGTATAGGTCCACAGGTCGGAGAAATGATTTGTACAGAATAGCTCCGCAGGCTGTGTGTTCCGCAAAACTCGGACGGTTTTCTAAATATCTATGATGATACGCATGTCGGATGAAGAATATCCTCGCAGGATATAACCTCGGTTCCTAGAGGCGACCGCCGCGCCGGCTGACTCGTCATAATTGCCGAACTTCGCTGCGTTTAAGATAACACGATAATTATGACAACTAGGAGCTAAACCTAATTGGATCGGCCTTTCCTCCCAGAAATTTGTTTGGGGAAACCATTTTTCACGGCTCGGACAGTAATAACAGCGTCTGTTCCAATGACGGTCCGTGATTATATCGCCTTTGCGCGGTTCTTCCCTCCCCCCCCTTTCCCACCCTCTCTTTTGGTTCTGATTAATTCAGTCTGGAATCATATTAATTCATATCGTTCCCATTTCTAGTCTGGGGAAAGAAATCTGTTCTAATCTATGTGAGGCAAAAATTGGTGCCTGCGTGTAATTACTCACATGTAGAAAGACAGAGAGAAAGTTATATATTTCGCAAGTAATTCGCAAATTCCACAAACATTCGAACAGATTGTTACTTTGTTCGCAAAAACAGTATATGTTAAATAAGAGGAAATAAAATAACGTACAACCCCTCGAGCAGTTTCAACCGCGCGTATACTTACTTGTGCGCGCGCGCTTAGATCACAATGAAAAATAAGTGAAACAAAAGGCCAAACGATATGGCCGATGACAGCGAACGCGCTACATTCTGTCTCGTAGATAAGCATCGCATATATAAAACGTCGCCATTCGCCGCGTGTCCCTCGAGTCTCTCTCCTCGGTTCCTCTCACGAGGAACGGTTAGATATCGACAATTTAAAGGCCGATCGTAAACTACTAGCCGTGATTTTTATCACGACGGTACACGATGCTCCTTCTGTATCGTCTTTTTCCGCACGCCGCTTTTATCGCTTCTTTTATACCGGAACTGACGTCAATTTTAACATTACGGTGAGTTTCCTCTTTTTCTTAAACAGAAAAACAATATCATTCGCATATTTTAAGAGATAAAATGATTTTTGTTTTTTATTTATCATCGATCTTTTTTATTTTAATTATACACGAGGTATTCGTCGAGCAATTGGTTGCGTTTTTTACAAATGCAATTTTCTCTCGCGTTTCTTACGGAGGAAAATGAATATTCACGCTCAATCTCGCACGCCTGTTATTCGACAAACGAACGATTCGGTGATAAGGCGAAACGTATCGCTGCAGAGGTGCGATAAGTCGAAACACGACTACTAACGTGACGTGAGTGTGCAAAACTCTATGTGGAGTACGTTACTCAAGTGTGTAATACAATTCACGATCGTGAGCGATAAAGATTAATCGTTCGACAAGACTCTGTGTACTCAAGTGAACACTCGCAATGCGCTTATGATTAACGTGAGACGCTGTAAACTATTGCTGCGTGATGTGCTCACGTTCCGCTGATTACTATCGTGTTTAATTACGGCACAATGTGCGCGACGAATGTTCTCACATTAATACCGAAGCGGATTCTCCGCGTTAGGAAAATCGCTGCTCGATCTCTCTCTCTCTCTCTCTTTCTCTCTCTTTCTCCTCTCGCTTTTTTTTATTCGTTTCTCTTTCTCTTTCTTTCTCAATATCGATAATTAAGTTACGTACCGTTACCGTCGCGCGTTTGGTTTTGTTCCGCCATCGATTTTTCTCCGTTTCCTTCTCGTCCGGGTGGAAGCGATAGGCTCACGTAGGCGGTCGAAGTTAATGAATCGGAAAGAATAAGGGCAATCAGCGAAATATAAATGAAGAATGGCGGATGTCTGATCCTTGGCTCGCATGTCACGCACGCACAACCGCCACGCCGAATCACGACGAAAAAGAAAGAGCGGAAGGTGAGAAGCGGAGCTTAATCACAGGAAAATCGCAAAAGGAGATTAAGCGCGTTTTGTCCTAAAAGCCGACAAATCTCTGTGTTTCGCGGCGACGTTTAGGTAGGTAGAAGAAAATACGAATCGATAAAGGACCCTGTGCAACGGATCGCCGTCGTTTTCGAACGAGAATCTGAGAGTTTCGTGTAAAAATCGTATGAAATTGTCACCTGATTCTTTTTGTTTTAATATTAGCTAGATGAATTCAGAGATGATTCGCGGTCTCTAATTACATAACGTCGTAGCGCGAGGGTTGTTATCAGGAGGGAAGGACACGGAGGGGAGCGAGGCGATTCTTAGCCAGGCGAATGGCGCCGATTAATAAAAGCGGAGAAAACTCGGTGTGGAACTACGAAGGATTTTCCAGTCACGTTCGCCTTGGCCGGGAGTTAATTTACGAAATAAATAATATCTTCTTCTCTTCTCGCCGCGGCTCGCCGAAGAACGGAGGAGAGAGCGAAGGAAGAAGAGGCCACGAGAGAAGACGCGCGTAAGAGAGAGAGATCGAGCGAAGATGAGGGAGAGGGAGAGGGGGTCGCGAAGAATGTCGGGAGGAGATATGGCGAAGGTCGAGGGACCCGGGGAGAGACTCATAAAGCTGCCTACGTGTCGAGCGTAATGAGAACCGGTGATTTTTCTTTCCGCGCTCGCGAATGTAAAAGAAAAATGAAAGCGCGCGGCTCTTCCCTCCTTCTCAAGGGGTGTCGGTATACGGGTGCCACCGGCCGCGGTTGCTGCAGGTGGCGTCTCCACCACCGCCCGCGTCTATGCTCGGAAATCTCCCTTCGGCGTGATATCGCGCCGTCGGGTCGATGAGTCGCCGGAAATCGGCGCAATCTTGTATACTGTAAGTGAAATCAAGATTGCAGTATGAAAAAAAAAAAACAAACTTGTGTTTATTCGACAAATGTGAAATTTCGGGTATTTTCGTAGATGCATTTCAAGTACCTCTGAACAACACAAATTGCATTTTATGAGAAAAATCATCGAGATGTAAACTTTGTGCATAAAATTTGTAGTTTTAAGAAAATTCTGGATATTCTGTAGATTTTTATGTAGATTTTTACTTATCGCTCTTTGTGCGTGAGAAAAACTCAGCAAACTGGATAAAATTAAAAAAGATCCTGAAAAGTACTATGCGGAACGACATATCATGCATCGTACATCGCGTCGACGAACGAATCCCGAAGAGGCTTTATACCTCTTCCCGTATACCTGATACCCGGGGCATATACACGGGCATCATTTTTATAGCGGCAATTTCATTTGAGCCTCGACTCATGCAGTGGTTTCTGATGAGCGAACTAAAGCAACCCTCTTCCCTCCGCCGCCGATCCCTCTCGCTCCCTCGCGTAGAGTCACCCTTCCTTTTTCTTCCCACCCCCGCCGCGCGACGCCATCTTTTCATTAAACCGGTTCATCTGTAAGCCGCGCCGAGGCGCTGCCCTTCTCCTTCTGAATCTTCCGATGGTGAAGAGGAGGCGATGAAGACGGGCGGAGGGAACACACAGAGAGAAAAGAAGAGGCAGAAGAAACAACCACGAGGAAGAGGTAGTCGGGTTCGAGGTAAAGACCAAAGGGGGAAGAGAGAAACGGTGGCTTCGCTAAGTTTTCCTTCGTTTCATATCTCAACCTGCCCTCCCCTTTCGTCGGTCCTCTCCACCCACGTACCCTGGACTAGATCCGGCTAGGCGTGCTCTGATTAATGCCCCCGCTAATAACGTCTTCTCTCCGGGGAAAGCCAACCCTCGCCACCGCCGCGCCGACTTCGGCCGGGCGCGCAGACTTATGCGGAATTAAAAACACATCTCGCAAGCTATGGCGAGTTATTGCAACGGGCACTGTCTTCCGCGTCGGTGAACTGTTTTTCGAAGGGTATCCCTTTCCGCGCCAATCCACGGATGTCGTGAGATAAAGGCACCGCGTTGGCCGTTTACAAGATTCATAGCTGCGACTTGATGAGTTTACTCGGGGGACGTCGGACAAAATGCATCGTAATAACGTTGCAAACAAGATCAAAAGATTATATTGATCAGCAGTAACTCTCTTGTGCGTTTAATTATTTTTTATTTTATGAGTAATGATATACAAATATTTTTTTATGTTAAGCTTACTTCCAATCATTACTTCAATCTCTCTTGTCTTCATTTATCGAACAGTGATAATTTATATTAGATTGGAAATAAAACAGCAGTTACTTTAATGACAGTTTAGCGCAATCACAAATCAATCAACTGTCTTGCTGTATCTTCTGAAAATCATAGCAGTCGTGATCACGGTGGTATCTACTTTCCACGCGGTGACGCGAAATCAAACGAAATCACTGTAAAAGCGCGACGATTTGTAAATCTCGTTTTTCACCCGGGACGGAGATACCAATCTCTCTCGCGCGTCCGGAGTGCAGTTTCACCTCCTCTGTTCGCGTTTTGTTTGTCGCGCGATATCGCGCGCACGGTTTTCTCTCTTTTCCAGTGCAATTGCTTCTCCTTTTCGTTTGTCGTGGTGTTTTTTTTTTCTCTTTTCCTTCGGTCAAAGAATCCGCCTCTTTCCGCGAGGAACACGTGGAATTCTCCGGCGAAGTGCGGGCGCAAAGAGGCGAGCACCGCGGGAGAGAACTGTCAGACTGTCATCACCTTCGCGCCGGTCTGTCGTTGATTAATGACGGTAATATTCCGCCGTATACGGTGACCCGGTGCACACGCCGGACATGAGAGATCCACACCGTCTATTGTATATAAACGGCACTGCCCGGTTGTGCCGCGACGCTGCGCAGCTTCCCTCTTGCGTACCGCTTTTACAGTGTCAAGCACGGCCGTCGACAAGAAACGCGCCACCCATTGTAGGATTAGCGCAGATCTTCGGCTTTCCGTGAAATTATCGTCCATCAGAGAGATGTGTGTAACTTACACGCACACACTCACGAGATACGATCGTTATTTCGAAAGTAACGTCGATTTCATGCGTTACAAATTGCTCGCGCTGCAAAACCGCGAGAGTTTAATTGCCAACAACATTTATTTCTCGTCAGGAATGTCCGAACGATTAACATTCATCATGTTAATTCATGCAATTTTAACGTATTTAATTGCCATTTCCATTTGGATAATTATTATTTTTCGCCGAGTGCGATAAATCATCGATTGCGGAAATCTGCCTGCGGAAATTGCTAATTTCAACACGTGCAATGAATTTTTTAATACATCTTTAACCGGACTATAGCCGTGAGTGAAAACTTCTATTTTAATAAACAATTTAAATATACAATAGAAGATGCTCGACATTGCGATTTTCTTTAATTCCGACGATAATTGGGTCGTTTTATTTAATACGATTGTCATTATCTTTTCTGAGAAATGACATATTTTCACAAAAGCACTCGGATCGAACCGGACAAGAGAGTAAAAGCGACGTAAGTGTAAGACCGACGAGTGTGGAATCTCGCGCCAATGAACAATGCAATTATGTCACCTTTCCGGAATGAAACGAAGGAAGGACGAAACAATTTCTCGGATCTCACTGGCCGGCCGGTGGAAGATGATACTCGGGACTGTTCCCACGTCGTTAACTCAACCTCTCAGCTCTGAATCTCGCTAGAAGCGAAGACGACAAAGATGTTTTTGCATTGAGTTTAACGCCGTGGATTGTTACGATTTTCTTGTGACAGTCGAACGCGCGAATATCCACGTTGCGTGCATTATTTGCCCTTTTGTGACATGCTTTGATGATTATCGTATTATAAGGCGTGTTAGTTTACTCTCGTTCAATTTAAACATCAATTTACAATTAGAAGAGTCGACTTCTCTCTTTTTTTCTTATTTTTAACGAGTTTTATAAACATTTTTTGCATAAAACTTTACGATAAAACTTTGATTTATGTGTGGAATAAAAAGTTAGAAAACAAATAATTGGAAAACTGGAACTTAATCAGAATCTGGGTGGCAAAAGAGACATGCATTTGTTGAAAGGGCATTTAATACTCATCAAAGTCATATTTCATAAATTGTATCAACTGCACTTAACAAATGACATGGTGCATCAAGCAAGAAGAAGCGTGAGGTGAAGATCACGAGGAGGATGATGATTTTCGCAGGAGAGCGTGTTCAGGCAGGCGTGACAGCTCGTTAGCCATGATATTCGATTGGATCTCGATCTATTAGGTATCGGCATCGGTATCACACACCCGGCACTTAGATATATATTACAGCCCTATTCTCTTTTCTCTTTCTTCATCTTTTCTTTCTCAAGTGGATAAGCGTAACAGAAGATTTGGATCGCCTCGTATCTTTATCACAAGATAATGATGATAAGCTAGCTGAGAAACGAACAGATTTGCGCGAGTCGAAGAAAGATAAAAGAAAAGGAAGAAGAGAAACAAACATGTGAAAAAAATAATAAATTACAAGAAAAATAGTTCGTAGTTGAAAGAATTCTCTTAAATATATATTTACAGAATTAATACCGATATTTACAATTATACATTTTTTATAACTATAAAATTGATAGAAACGATTTGTTCCCTCATTTGATTTTTTTAAAAATAATACAAATATTATAATATACGAATTTTAGCAACTTTTGACATAATATTCTTAAAAGACATATATGTTCTGTAAAAAGAAATACCTTTTTCTCTATTTCAAAATCGTAAATATAATATATTGAAAATGATTTTTCCATCATCGCTAACGACGACTCTGCGTAGCTGAAAGGATCAATTAGCACAATCATCGGCGTGGACAAGATAATTTTGTTACCGTTACCAATCGTTACCGTTCGATTTCGCATTAAAGCTCGTTACGCGATCGATCCGATTAATGGATAATACACTAGTCTACCAATCGAAGGGAAAGATGAGGAAGAAAGCGCAATTTACTTGGGAGTTCGTCGAATTGCAATCGGTATAATCTGGTTCCTCATGTACTCGCATTATCCTCGTCTCGCATTAAGCAGTTTAATACGAATGTTAGTCGGTTACATTGTTGTAAACAACATTATTGCCTTACGTGGTCTATTCTCTTCGAAAGAAAAATCTAAATCGCCGATTATTCGATCAGCGCTTCGCGCTACATCGGTGTGGTAGTTTTGACAGATAACCGAGACCACAGAGAGAGATTCGATTTCGATTAGTACAAATTAACAGAACAAGACTTTTGTTTCTTACATTTTAATCGAAATAATTTCGATGAATTATCTCTGATGTATAATAATAGCTAGCGGTTCGTAAAAAAGATCGCTATGAGTAAATCGCGGAAGAATCTCGAAGCGGCAGCAGCAGCGGCGATCTGCCACAGTTATCTCCGTGGAATATTCTACATGTAGACAGCCGCAGGTAGAGACTGACGCGATCTCTATTAACCCCGTGTCGCAAGCCATTCCGTTCGCGGCGCGTCCGCGGGGTTTCTCCCGGTTGATAGGGTTCAATTTTAGCGTGCGGCTACCGGTCGCCGCGCTACCGCCAAGGTGATCGGTCCGTCCCGCGCGACAGCGGCGTCATTACGCGCACACGTGTAATCCATTCGATCCTCGTTACTGCGCGACGTCTCTCCCGCCACCGCGCTCAACACCTGCGAAGATCGGACGCTCGAAGCGAAGAAGCGCTCAATGATGGCGAATAAATTCGCAATCGAATTTCGACGTTTTGACGCGCGGATGAGTTACGCCCGTCGTGCCCTCCGGAGAGAAAAAAAGTTTGCGAACAATAATAGAGAGGCAACTGCATTTCCGTTCAGTTGTCTTCAAAAATTCTTTTTTTTTTTGTCTATAAAACACACCTGTATTATCGCGCGATCGCACGCACCGAAAAAAATTCAGAGATTTATCTCTTTTGAATTTTCAACGCGTTGTAAAAAAAAATTAACAATTAATTATATTGCGACGAACGCGTGCAAGTATCGATTGCGTAAAATAATTACAAGACGCAACGGAAAAACGAGAAATATGAAAATTCGTCTCGGAGAACTTTCTGACGGAGCAGCAGCCGCAAGATGTAGCCGCGTCTCTTTTCGCGCGCCGATAGCCTTGCAAATCTCCGCAGGGAAATGCGATTTCCGGTGCGAGATGTAATCTGGCACATAAAACAACACCGAGCTCCTAGCATTGAACTTTGCTCGCGGGAATAGGCTGTCAGTTCAGATGTCGACTAAATACACGCGTGAATGTGTATAATGTCGTTGCGCTCGCGCGCATGTGATTACGACTCGGCCGTGACGAGAAAAATTTATTTTCGTCTCGGATTATTTCGTTAGCGGTCGGAGAGAGATGCTACACCGCTGTGTGTATATTGACGCGATCGTTATTTTAATCAAATGCGTTTTATCCGACATCGAAGGTGCCCGCGAATCGCCGAGAAAATCGTTAAACCTCGCACATTTCTCTCTCTCTCTCTCTCTCTCTCTCTTTCTCCTCGTTTTCTTATAAACCACATAGGCCGCAGAAGCGGGGCAGAAGTCGTGCAAGATCGCCGGGAACGATAAATTGCTCTTACCAATAAAGTTCGTTACCACGAGGAACACGCACGCCCC
The DNA here is from genome assembly GCA_014825685.1 of Pseudomyrmex cubaensis. Taxonomy (NCBI): domain Eukaryota; kingdom Metazoa; phylum Arthropoda; class Insecta; order Hymenoptera; family Formicidae; genus Pseudomyrmex; species Pseudomyrmex cubaensis. The sequence continues at coordinate 116,878 of QVOA01000321.1, forward strand.
GTGTAACGAAGGAGAAACGTCAAATTAAGTGAATTACGCGCATAATTACGATGAGTATATGAATGTTTATCGTTCATCGACAAACATTCGTAATGCGGGATTGCGCCAGGTAACTCCGCAGTGGGACTTACACAAACTCCGCGGCATTTGTACAATACAACGAAATAGACAAGACGAAGAGCAAGACCGATGAGGTTTGTTACGTGCAAATTTCGTTCTCACGAGCCCGAATTCAGAACTAATCATAGAACTGATAATTTATAATCGACGCTACTATATTTTTCGTTATTTTCTATTTGTTTTTTGTTTCTTTATATTACTAGTTAGATGGTTATTATATTATTATTATTATATTATTAATGTAATATTTAGGGAGTAATTTTCGAATAATGCGTACACACATATCTCGATATCGCTTCCATTTACGAGCTCGCGCGTTTCCTGGTTTTTACCTCGTCGTGACGAGCGCGCACGCCCGAACACACGATGAACATCTACGATGTATGCAAAGTATGTTTCGTGTTCGCCATAACAAGCACCTCATTGATCCGTGGCGTACGCGTTACTGCCATTGTGTGTATGTGCGCTTATAAGCGCTGCAGTATAGAACCAGTTTACTCGCTGGGTGGTATTGGAATCCAAGATGGTTACGACTTTCCTAGCTTGAATATCTATCGCCCGATATCGGGGACCGCACCTTACTTCGAGGCAAAAAAAGAAACGTTTACTCTAGATAACAGTCTTACATTGTAAATTCACTCGTGCTTTTGTACTCTGTTGTAACACGCGGCGCTGTAACGCGTACATTTGTGTTTCAAAAATTAATTTTCTTTAAAAGTGATTATTTTTTATTTTCAAAAAATCAACAAAACTGTTCTGACGGACTTTCCTTTTAACGTTACTGCAAAATTGCAGTTATAAAAATTGTGTCGCATAAAGTCCGATTTTTGATCTTTTTTTTTTACGTACAATTTTTGAAATTGAAGTTACGTAAAAATCGCATCAATTAAGATCTTCGATTTGATCGGCGAAAAAACTATGCCAATTTATTCGGCCTTTAAACGGCCTGATTGAATCCGTGCCGTACCGCGAGGATGCAAGTGCGCGTTCAGGGTGCGGTCATGCGATCACAGCGTGTCCGTAGTTGCGGGTGCGAGGATCTCGATCCGATAGGATCTCTCCGGCCCCGGCCAATTACACTCACCGCAGCTCGCAGAGAATCTAGCTGGCCGTTCGGTCCGGCGAGCTAACGCTGCGCCTTCACGTGTTCCTGCATACGTTTCGCTATCGCAAAACCACGATATTATTCTTCTCTTCGTCGGGGATCTCGGGGATTTTATCTACGCATCACGTTACGTTAGTCCTCCTCCCCTCACGTGTGTATCATGCGTGTAGCCAGACAACCGTTTTTTTTCCCATCGTGAAAAACGGTAAGCGCATCTCGTTGCTTGTAATTAGCGCGATTACATAAGCGCGTTTTCGGACGCGTTTCTTCTTATCACGACTGCTCACACGATTTGTATTCATCACATTAGCTTTCCGATCTCTTGGTTTTATTTATTTAGAAAGAAAATTGTTGCAATATGCGAATTGCAACGGAATATTGTTCTTCTAATGATATCGATCCGACGATGCACCTGAGCCTATTAGAACGAATCTCGTGTGCGTCACGAAAACCGCACAACATATCCTGCTTATGCTAATAATATCGCGCGATATGCAGCATTTCCCCCGTTCTCTCAACGTTAACCTTTCCGAGAGTCTCGCCGTTTCACCTCGACCGTGCAAGCTCACAAGCGCAGCAACAACATATGGGAGCATCGTCAGGTTAGCGTGCGCGCTCGCAATGCATCATGAAAAAGGGAGAAAGGTGGTGTGTGCGGCCGCGCAGCCCGTGTGGCGTCTGGTTCGGTAAGGCCCGACTCCTCTTGCCTTCCTTTCCTATCGGACCCAGAATCGACTCGCGTAATTGGCCGCCTAAGAAACGTACGATATTGCACCATGCAAATGCGCGTGTCCGCGCGGCAGAAAAATAAAACAGCTCGACGTAAACGACGGGGGTTGTGCATCAGGTCGAACAACGCATTTAGCTGAAGAAAAAATCTATCTTTTATATAGTTCTAAGAATAAATCAATCTGAAACATGTTTTTATTGTAAAGAAAAATGTGGAACGCTCGTCTTGTACAATCGCAAATGAATCTAATAAAAATCAATTGATGCAGATGTTATTTTCGCTGATAAGTTAACACGAAACGATTTTGCAACTCGGGCTCGTGTCATGGAAATAAGTGGGTTAACTGAATGTTATATTACGTAATCGTCATGCGACGATATCGTGCGTCGTGTGGTGTCGCACAATCCCGTCGTGTTTCCTGGCGCGACACAGCGCGATCAGGCAGGCGGAGAGCGCGCAACTCAGCATGAAGTCGTTATTTTTACGATCGCGAAATTTAACGAAGCCGAGCGTATAGCGTACAGCTCATTAGCGACTCGTAACTAAGATCACGACCGCGGTGAAGAAAATAGGCGTCGTTAACGCGCCATGACAGAATAATTCGCGGTCTAAACGTCGGACGACGCCTCATTAAAAATCTCCGGGACAGAGCCTGCGAACCGCATGCGGATGCGTGTCTGAGGCGCACACGAAGTTAGATATCCTATATAACACATGCACGAGGAAGTGTGTGTACCTATACAAGCGGACGTACGACCGAAGGCGAAGGAGCGTTCCTCTCACGAGAGTTTCTCTTAATTGGTCGCTTTTTATATCGTGCTCGGTTACAAATTGTTCGCGTTGTAGGTATGCGGTTCAACCCTTCATCGTCGTTGTCGCGCGGCGTTTCAGACGACAGGCACACCGAAGTACGCGGAACACGAGGAGCGCTCGTGATGAACGAGGGGAAATCGTGCGCCCGACTCCGACCGCCTCGTATATTTTTCCTCTCGCGAGAAGTCCCGGAAGGGAGAGGGCTACGCTAACTGATGTTTCCAGGAAAAATTCTGAAAGTCTTGCCGCTGCGACTGGTACCGCGCGACTCAACCGCGCGGACGGCGACCGCGCGCGAAAACGCGTGCGCGTCTCGAAGCTTTCTAGAGTTACTGTGTGATGGATCAGGAGAGATCGGATGTTTCTTCCTCTCTCTCCCTCCTCGCCGCACACGTCAGGTACGTTCGCGCCGATCATAGATCACTTTTAGCGCGCTAAAAGCCGCGGTTGTGTGTCCGATCCTCGTCTTACATCTATATGAAATGTAATCTAAGCAGCCGTAGCCGACTTATCGCAATTGTTAGCACAAATGGTGTTTCAATCGCGTAATCGAAACGGATGGATTTCACGCCTACGCAAGTTTTACTGCGACCCAATTGTGGTGATACGAATCTGCGAAATTCAAAAGAAAAAGACGACGGAAAAAGCCGAGATCGCGATCGCGACATCATTGCGGCACCGGAATTGCATTATCCTTCTTTGCTTCCCGGATTCGTTCTCGCCAAGGTGACGAGATCTGAGGATCGAACTTCGGGAGGGGACCGCGCTCGGAGAATTGCCTGAAAACCGGCAAGTCCGTGCGACAATTTCGCCGTCGTCGATCGCGGCTGGCCCCGCATTATTCCACGCGCTTTTTCCGCAGTTGCGATTTACTAAAGCAAGATCGGATTCCGCGAATGGATTGGACCGCATTCCGTTCGCACTTGGGTTCTCGAGCTCTTTGCTTCTTCTTGCAACCGAGACACCGGCTCGGACGCCGCCTAGATTCGCGAGAATCTGTCTCCTTCCACTCGATCGAGCCGCATGTGTAACGAGGAACGTCTTTATATATCGCAAAATTTACAATTGATTTCAATCAAAAATGTTAATTTGATTTGTTCAAATTCTATAACTGTTTGAGATAAAAATAGTGTTGCATTAACTTCTTGTGTATAAAATTTAATTAAATAAATGTAAGTAAAAGATATATTTAAATTTTTAAATATTAAATGTGATTATATTCTCGATATTTATTGTAGACCAATTATGATTACGTATATGATATTTAGTAAATCAAAAACTTTTGACATTGACAAGAGCAAGAGAAAAAAAGAAAAAGAACAAAGAGAAAGGAGGGAGGGAATCAAGAACACATGTAATGCTTTATTGAAGTACAAAACTTTCTGATATTTATGGGCAACAAATGTATTTTAAACTTATATTTAACCGCCATTAAAGGTAAGGTTTTAAGAGAAAGACAACATGAGAACATTACATAGCGCGCATAAATATGTGAATGCAATTCAAGGAGGCAACAAAGCACTCCATCGGCAGAACAGCAGCTGCGTTCCCGCCAACTCGCCCCCAGTGGTTCGCATAATCGCTTTTGCAAAAGGGAGAAGTGCCGTCTAAGATTTACTTTTTATTATCTTATTGTAATGTAAGGAATCTATTAAAAATTTACGTTTATATACGCACACGCAAAATTTACAGTCAAACAATATTCCAATAAATTTCAAAAATTAATTATCATTAATTATCATAAGATTGTCAAATATCTTTGAGAAGGAAAAAGTTTGTATTAAAAATACAGTATAAATTAAAAAGTTCAAAGTACATGTACTGCAAATGCAAATTTATGCATTGCAATCTGTGTTACAAACTTGCAAAAAATAAAAAGATACAAAAATAACATAAATTATAATTATATCCGTATTTACATATGTTGTTAGAATAGAAATAAACAACATTGTTGAAATGTTGAAGTTACTTGTATACTTGAACAATTTTAAATTCGCCTTTCGTTATTCCTTGTCTCCTTCAGAACGAGAGAAAAGACGCAACACATTTTGTTCCGACCAAGATTTAAATTTAAACCGCGAAGATGGTCAGTGAGCGTCACTGCCGAAGGACAGTTTCTTGCACGCATTGGGCGCGCCCGTAAAAACAATCGTATCAACTCAACTCACTCATGGCTGCTGCCGCTAGCTGGTCGGTCCAGGCCGATGCGCTGACCGAGGGAGCCGCGACGTGCCGCTTGCATCCTGAGAGATGCAGCGACTGTTATAAGCCCTCCCCTTCCCTCCCGTTCCCGCTTACGATCGTCGACAGTCTCGTCGTCGTGATCGTCGTTGGATTTGTCGCTATGTCCGGTATTTTCCAGCGAAACTCTTCGATTCAGTCGGCGCAGAAATGGCCGTATCGGAGCACAGTGCGTGCGTTTTGCTCTCGCGGCCGTTACCTTCCCGCTCTATCAAGCCGGCTGGCGCGCTTGTCAAAGGTCCCTCCTTTCTCTTGCGGCTGATTTTCATCCGTCTCTTGAGTTAATTTCGCTCGTTCTTGACGATTCGTCGTGCAGAATGATTAACTGGTGCATGACGGAGGTCAAGGAGTCACAATCCGCTGCTCCAATCAGATCGTGACAAAGAAAAATATTTTTTATAATAGTTTAATATTCCGTGTTGTTCGATTTTTTTATGACTTGTGCTGTAGGCATATTTGTCTTTGAGAACAAGATTTGATTAGGTAGTTATTGCAAGAAGCATCTCGGTTCAATGTAGCATTTGATTTCTGTATGTATCCTCTTAGTGTTGCATCGAGCGATTTATTCAATTCTTCTCAGTCATCGTCAACTTTCTTGAATGGCATCAGGAGTATGAATACATATCAGGTGCACGTTGTTGCGCGGCGTTGCATGTCCGTACGTGACCACGCATAGTTCGTGTTTTTGCCCTTCGAGTATTCCGGGACGGCTCGTTTGAATTGTCGCGAGTATCTCGATGGCAGCTCGTCGCGATTGTTATCGACCGCCATCGACCTGAAACTGATTTCGTACGAGACGTGGCGCGACTAGTTGATCATCGTAGAATTTGTAGCTCAATTACAGCAGCCGCTATTTACGTCGTGTTGTTATTCGCGATGCAGAGAAATCGAAACTGATTATTATCTCAAAAACAAAATTCATGAAAAAACCGGATAAAAGTCGCGAATGACAGTGCAACACTGAATGCACATATTTTAAGTATTAAATCAAGTTAAAAGCATGTAATCGACTTCGTGTTACGAAGCAAAATATTTTTATTGGAAATTCCAAGAAAAATATCCTCTAAAAGTGAATCTCTTTTAATTGAACGTAATGCTTCATAAAAGATACATGTTGTTTTCAGAACAAGCGCAATTAATATGTAACTGCACATGGGCACAGTTCGCTATCGAACCGTCGTCGTTGCGTCAGCCGCTTGAAATACCCGCGAATCTTGCCGGGGTGGCGACTTGATTTATTCTTGCGCGCGGAATGCAGATACTTCATAAATTATATACATCGGATGTCGGACGTCGGACATGCATGCGTTTCAAGCGGACGAGACGTCAGGAGGCACGCCAGGCATGAGGACAGCCGAATGCCACCCCTACTTCTTTCTTAGCTTTTGCTTTACCCACCCTCTTTCTTCCCGCACGAGTATCTTATTCAATGATTAACAACGCTAAATATTCGATTTGATATGCTAGTTTTTATTAATAAGTACCTTCAGAATTTTCGATCAGTCCTAAGAATTTCTCGAAAAAGAATCAAGAAAACATAATCGATGAACAGATAGCACGCGAATTTTCGAGATGTCTCAGTTCTTTTTTTATTGTTTCACTTTTCCGAGAACTTTTTGACTAAACTGAGAAATTTTCAAGAATTTTTATTTTGTAAATGTGATATGGCAGAAATAAAACTTCTGAGCAGTTAATGGTTTTTTTTTATTTATAATAGTTATTTTTTACTAATATTGTATATTTTTATAGTGTATGTGTATATAAAAGTATATATAAATGGAGATGCGGTTGATAGTCGAGCCATACGTCATCCTTGACGCAGGAGGCTGCCGGTCCGCGATCCCCGTCCTTCTTCTTACGCAAAGAAATCGGTCCTTTTTGTCCGCTATTCCCTTCCCGGACATGTCCTTTAACTTGTACGACGCGACGCTTCGATCGCTACTTAGACAGCGTCCGTCTCTCATCGATATGTATGGACTGACACGCTGCTGGAATTTTAGTTAGTCTCTCACCTACCGACGGGCTCCAACGACATACGGTGACGCGGAAAAAGGCGAGAGACGCGCGTTCGCACCAAGAAGCAGCGCACTTTGAATTTGCGGGGCGGTTCAATCTCGAAATTCTTTGTTATCTGCTCCAAGTGATCGGCAAAAAGTTGCGAACATTCTCAATCAGAATAAATCGATCAAAAATATACGTTGTTTTTATGACACGTTTATATATCAGTAATGTTTTTTTAAAATCATTAACGAACATTAACCCTGTAATTACGAATTGTCGCACGATTAATTAGGGAAAAAATGGGGAGACCTCGATACAATTTGCCATAAGTATCGCGTGGTAAAACACATCGTTCGAAGCGAAACCGATGTGTGATAACACCGATGAGCACCGTAAGGTATCGCGACTTCATAATCGCGAATCGATCTATCATTGTCAGTGCGCGCTCTCGGGGCGCGTCTGCAAAAAGTAGCTCTGTAAGTATCTCGCTGTGTAAACGACTCGCCGACGTGATCACCGAGACGAACAAAACAATTATAAATTATTTAATATGTCTTGTAGATTACGGAAGAGTTAGAGGGAGGGGGAGGGTCTTTTTAATTTTAAACCAAAAGAGTCCGCAGTCGGAGTGTCTTTTTTCGCTTCTCTGTCTTTGCAAATTTTTCCGCATCTCTTTTCTGCACTCCTCTTCTTTGCTTAATTCTTTTTTTTTTATAACTTTTTGAATAATACATTAGTAATTTGGCATCTCACGTCAGATATTCATCAAATTGTAAAAAGAATGCCGATGAAAAGAAATTTTGATTCGACATTGATCAAAACACGCAAATTTGAGCCTCGAAAAGTAGCGAACATGACTATCGATTATGTTGGAGAAAGAGAAAGAGAGAGAGAGAATGCTTAGGGGATAAAATAATTTACGATCTATCGTCTCTTTTAGCTGGATTACTTAAAAAGTGCTCAGAAGTCACGCAATCACTTGAGTCGGTTAAAGCGACTCGAGTTAGATTGGGCAATCATTGAGGAATTATAGAAGTAATTAGCTGTCGATCGTCTCGACAAACGCCATCAAGAACAACTCCGACTTGTAATTGACAAATTAAGGTAATTTTTATGACATCCTGTTGTCAATATCTTCAACATCAATGTATGTACGCTTGTTAAATGATTTTAAAACACAGATACGGGATTCTTTTCTCTCTTATTGTAATATAAGAAAGTTAATTGTTGCGAGCGGTTGCTAATTTAATAAAAACTATAATAATTTAAAGTGGAAATTAAATAATTAATTAATTCCAAGAGACAATCTGTTTTTAATCGCAATTAACACATCTCTCAGATAATCCACCAAGCGTTTTAATCTAACATTTGAATATGTACATGTTGAAAAATCGCGTTAATCTTTCATTGCCATCTTTCTCGAGAACAAGATGCCGAGGCGCGATATTTCGGGAAGGATTCGCGTCCATTTCGCTTCAGTCGGACTACGTCGCTACGTAGTTGCACGTAGTCCGGTGCACTTGTCCCGTGGAATGTAGAAGCTGCGACGGCGACAAGATCCAGAGAACCGTGGGAAGCAAAAAGTAGCTCGAGAACAGGCTACGATAGGTTGTTGTATATACGGGGCTATTCCGACTCTAAGGAGAGGTGTCGTTCTACCCCTACTTGCGTGCCCGCCTACAGACCGGCCAGTTTATCATCGATTTCGTATTTATCTCGGTATCCCGCCTTCTTCTTCGGTCGGCTCGTTTCGATGACATGTTATCCGCCGTTTCGCAGCGACGATCGCGAGCGCATCGCGAACTGAACATCTTTCGCTCGCCACGCCGAGATATCGCGTCGCACTTGTCCGTCGACACATTTTAAACGCTATTTTTGCGCGTAAAAAAGTATATCTTAGGACACAGTAAAAATCACGCGAAGCCGTAAATTGTGATAGTCTGTTGCACAAGTTGCGTCGCAGCGCGGTCTGTTCGAATCTGTCGCTACTTGCACGTCGACGCCGCGAACGCGCTGGATCAAGACGGTAAGATAAGCGAGAGAAGGGGTGAGGTAGTAGGGAGAGCAGGAGAGCAGGGGAGCAGTAGGAGATGCAGCGTGATGTTTCTGGACCAATGGAGAAGCTGCGCCGGGTAACCGTATGCAAACTGCATCACCGCCTCCAGATGCTCATCGAGTATGCAAAGTCTTTGCTACGTGCTCCGCCCATCGAGAGACGAGTAGTAGGACAGATTTCTTCCACGTATATACTTACACGCGCACTTGTATGTGCATTCACCCGATCCACAGTGTGTCTCATACACACGCTTAATTACTAACATTGATATAATCGACTTGCAAACGTTGAACGATCTCTCACATGTGGTCTAAGGAAATTCCTTTTTTTATATCGTTTAGTTTTTTAAAATAAAATTTGTTAGTGGTTTGACACGCAAATGATATTTTTGAATTATATTTTAAATCAATATCATTTTAATATATTCTCTTAAATTTTGAGAGAAACAAAAATTTACGCGAGAACATTTTTGTTATTTTGTTCCGCGTTCTTTTGAAATATATCGTTATCACTTTTACGCAGTAGTTTTTTTTAGCTGGTGATTTTACGAGCGAGAAGAGTATAACGTATTGTTACACCTTGAAGTTACATTAGCCCTCGGGAGTTAAGAACGGCGGTCCGGTCCACAATGGCCAAGGTATGCGCGATCGATACGCGTCGTTCATGCTACATACATACATCCATCGCTACCACCCAGAATGCCGCGCGTTGAGTCCGAGCGCGCATTTAGGGAAACGGCAAAAAGCGGCATAACGATTTCGAGTCATACCGACCCGCGCGCGTACTCGCCTTATTCCGCATTTATATATACAGCAAGTAAGCGCGGCGATTTATATATAAGGATCTTGTAAACGTAAGAACGAGTTGAAAATTCATTGTTTATATCCGTTGCGATCTATAAACTTAGAAGCGACACGGTTGTTCTAAGTCTCCTCCTCGTTGTCGGTTGCGATGGTCTTTTGCGATGAGAATCTGTCGTCGAGGAACGTTGACAGTCTGCGATATAACGGGAATGACTATGGTAGGGTAGAAAAGTTGATCGTAAAAAAACGGGGACAATAATCGTTGGTTATAAAATCTAATGATGTAAATTTGATTAAAATAATTTCTTACGTTCACTACATCGAGCGATGAGTGTTCGAACACACGTTCCGTCCTTTAACTCATCCCCGCGACGTGTCGTCATGACCGAGCTGCGCTTACACGACAAGTTGAGCGTCGTAAAGCCCGAGGAAAACTGAGAATTTTTTTCCCTCGAACATAGAGTTTCGCTATCGAACGTATACAGAGAAGTCGTAAAGAAACCACGGCCTTGCGTAAACTAACGTTAATAGGAGCAATTTCCTTCGCGCACACCGACGCGACTGGATAATATCACGTCACGCCACTTGTACGTCAAGTTCTAGCCAGCTGACAGTTTTATTTCGTACATAGCGGAATAAGAAGTTGTTGACTTTTGACGAATAGGAAAAACAAAATTCTACGTGTCAAAATTATATCACACTAATACTTTTATAAATTTTACTGCGTGAGTAGATACAATATATGTTACGCGAGTGAAAAAAAATATTTTGGTAAAAATTATGTACTTGAAATGAGTTACTCTCGCTTTAGACAAGGTCTACTCGACCAGCCAAAACTTATTTTTCTGTGTAGAGTAAGATGAGGGCGAAAGATCCTCGCAAGCAAAGCCTGGCATTATGCCCGCTCGTTAGAAGCTCGGAAGAGATCGGTGTCGTGATTCCACCGATCGAGTAGATTAATGGTCATCGCTGTCACTTAAGCACTGAAAATCGAGATTTATCTCGGTATAACGGATATCTAATTGTTTACGTCGAAAATCGTGAGAGAGAATATTTATGTACGCAACGATTTACAACTGCAGAATTATACTGAGATCCAAACAAAACTGTCGCGTTTTAAGAAGATTCTCAAGATTAAGTAATTATTGTTTTAAGAGAATTGCATTTTGTACGAATGTTGATTAGATAAAGATGTGATCTACAATATGTACTATATAGATGTGTGCTCACACCTCACTAGCCACCCACACATCCCAAATAATTCTTACGTAGCAAATTATTAAAACGTCTAGAGTAGTTCTTACGTAGTAAATTATTAAAACAATAAAAAAATGTCTGTCAAGACTGTCGCTTGCATTACACTTTGCGCAAAAAACACAATAAATGTGCACGAATTTATTGGCCGTGCCACGCGTGTGTGCAAGCACGTAAATAATCCTATTACGTATAACAATGTCAGCCCGATAACTTCAATCCGATAAGATCGCGATATCTCATCCGGATGTTTATTTCAAAGACGGAATTACGAGTCTGGAGCAACGCCAGGCGCCGTAAATTTCTCGAAGCGAGAAAAATGGCGTAAATTTCCTATCCTTTCCGCCCACGCCTTCGTCCATTTAACATTTCGTTGACAAGCTGTCTGCCAAAAACTACAACAATGAAGAATAAATATGTCGATACTCTGTGATGTACAAATGCACGTTCATAAAATAAGAAAGATGATCATTCTTACAGTGTCTTAGATTAAAAAACAAAAAAATTGCGTCTCTAATAAAATTTCTTTCCCTGTGCAAAATTAATTTGCGATTATATAAAATACTATTTTGAACGAAATATTATTCGAGCATAACGCATTTGGCACAAACAATTAGATAGGTGCATACTGCCTGACACGAGTGGACAGAACAGTAAGAAATACTGCGAACAAAATACTCAGAACGTTGTCGCGCGTATATACGTGTCAGCACAAATTATACTTTATTGTTGCACTAATAGCCATGAAAAGCGCGAATAAAATCCACTTTTTTTTTCGCCGTTAATCTCGTGATATCCGTTTTACGAAACTATAACTAAGGCATAGCTTCGCATGGTTGACTTGTCTTTATACACGCCTCAGTGACTTTTCCTTTATCCCGTAAAATGCGGAAGTCGCGCTGGAATTCCTCTCTCTAACAACGATTCTCCTCCGTCGTAAAGAGTAACAATTACAAGCGGACGAGCGAAAAGTGACAAAGTCGCAAAAAGACACCACTCGCGTCCCGATACCGAATGCTTTCTCAACAATATCTCGTTTTCTCATTTTCGCTGCATTTTCTCGATAATGTCTACAATAATTACATTAAAATGTCTCCCTCGCGATTCCATTGTAAAACATTGTTACTCTAAAATGTCAAATAAATATTGATTTCCATTCTTTCCAAGCATTGTTCTAGTTATGCGTAATTTTTGTTCTAAATAATAATTTTCTTTCTCAAGCAAATTTATCTTCTCAAGCACAATTATTTATTTGCAAAAATCATACGCGAAGAAAAAAATTAAGCGTATTTGTATTACGATATTCTTTTCTGACAAGCGAGCGTACGAGTTTGGAACGCGCTTGCAAGGCAACGCTGGAAAAAGCAGCAAGGGGTGAGAGCGGCGGTCGAGGGTGGTTCTCGAGGTGGGGTGTTATACACCTCCACGATCCATATTTTACAATATGGCTGGGGGGGGGGTGGCAGGCAGGTTAAGGGTAGCCTATAGGCGGCACGCTGATGTACGCAGGTCTGCCAACGATTGGTCGATAGCAACGCGACGATTCTCTTCGAGAAAGCTTCTCATCCCTTTTTCCCTTCAGCGGTCTGCTCGTCTCGCACACGGGTGCAATTTACGCGTGTCGTATGCGTGTGCAGTGTGTGTGCGTGTGTGTGCGTGCGAGCGTATGCAGATCCTCGTGCGAGCAACCCCCACCAAACCGGTTTCATCCCTCCCGAAGAAATCCTTCCTCACTGTCGCAGCCTATCGCCCTTCGTCTTCGCTTATACGGATCTTTGAGGGTGGATCTTTTTACATCATCTTCTGCACATTTCTAAAACATGGTGGATCGCTTTCTGATAAAGAGAGAGAGAGACAATATTATAGTAAAAGAGTATTATAGTAAAGATATGTATATAAAAGAAAAAAACATATGTATATTATTTATTAAAATACAAGAGTTTAGTTGCTACTTTTTTGCTACTTTTTATCTCGTTTTTTTTACTCATAATTTTGCTTGTTTTACTCTTTTTAATTAAGAAATATGTAATAGACAAGTAAAAGCGTTTTCGGAAACATAAGCTGCAATCCTTCGAACTTGAAAATTTCATTCATTTACAATGCAGCGATCACACAAACACACGCGCTTCTTCGCGCGCAAAAGGACGGGGAACAACGAGCGACGGAAAGTTTACCAGTTAGACATTTTCCCTATTTTCTGAGCATGGCGGGAAGGGTTGACTACTCGCCTCGAGAAACAACGAGAATGGCAAACAAAGAACCTCGGGCTAGGTACATTATGTCCTCTCGAACTCATAAGAAAACGAGACTTCGAAATAGTAATGATATTATGTTTGCGCCGCTTTTCTCCCAAGGCAAAGGAATGGCAGAGAAAAAGAAGAAAAAGAAAGAAGAGAGGAAAAAAGGATTATGTTATCGCAACGAAGATACGAAGAGGGAGAATCGATGGAGTTGACGGAGAAAGCGCGTAGGCAGCCCAGGACGAGAGAGGAATCCTCGCGACGTCACGGGAGGCTGAGGCGTAATATCCCGAGTAAAACTTTTCACTCAACGCGAGTATAGGAAGGGGTGGAAATCGGGAGGAAGCGAACGACGTACTGTTGAGGAAGAGGGTGAGTGCTAGGAAGGGGGAAACAGATGGACGACTAAGTACGAAGAATGTAATGTTCTCCTTACCCCGCTATACGTTTCACCGATTTTACTCTCGGACATGTCTGACAGAATAATAAGAATGAAGGCGTTGTTAAGAAAGACCTTCAAATGGAAAATATGGAAAAACTTCCGAATATTGAAAAAATAGGCTCTTTTACGTTATTTTACACACGTAGAAAAATTAATGATTAGAAAAAATAATTAAGAAAATAATTGAGAAAAAAACATTTAAATTTTTCGGTAACTGAAATGCTTGTCGTAACAGCGACTCTTAGAGGCGACCACTCTTTTAGCGGGGAAAACACGGACCGGCAGAAAAAAACAAAAAGAATCCGAGTGATCTCGCGCGACGAGATGGTGGGAGTCCCATAGTGACCGTTCCATAAAGGACACCGTGAGAATTGGAACTGCCTATATGCGCCACGGCGACAACAGGTCGAGGAGCCGTATACTCTCAGCTAGCCGCGCGAGAAAAACTCACCTTCATTATGCTATACGGGCATCGTAATATAATGGTTAAAATTGCCGTAAATGGCCGCGGCATATAACCTGTGTTGCACACGTCAGCCGCGAGAACGTTTTATTTCAAGAACTCCGCGGAATAATTGAAATTGTTGCGTTAATTGAAGTGGGAAAGTAAGATAAAAGAACAAAAAAACGGGTCTCCGGGAGCGCAAAACACATTCAAATTTTTAAGTTTACCCAACATGTTTGCCTAATTAAGCGCAATTACAGCTACACGAATAATGATTTATGTGTCACGCGGCGTGTCCAGTTAATAAGAACAATTACATTATTCTACTTGCGACTGATATGTTAACGAAACAAACTTTAGATTGATTGTCGTCATTTCGTAAGCACAAAAATGACAACCGTCACAGACTAACTGTCCACTGTAACACGTGGGAAAATCGCGTTGGTAATTGGCCAATTATGTCAGATTTAAACACTAAGTTTTTCACATTATTGGACCCGTGAGAATTACGTTGTACGTGTCATGTTGCGAGAGGATGTTTTTTTTTTTTTACGAAATTTTGAAAGATATTTCGCACAGTTAATTATCTTTCTGATTAAAATGTCGATAAATATTCCAAGTTGAAGCAGTTTTTATAAGTTTTTCCGCTTCTGTTGAATAGGTCGTAACCGACTAATTGAAAATATGAATAAAGCGAGACAATGCGCATTTTCAGCTGTAAAGTTTCAAACAAAACTCTGTGAATCCGCTTTATTGTAAAATGAGAGATATCTGCATACGTCGAAATCAATTAAAAAAACCACGAGCGTTGCAATCTGTCGCAAACATAACGTTGCAAATTAGATACGGTTACAGCGTTCAATTGTTTTCTTCATCCGCTTCCTCGTTTCTCTTCGCACACGCGAGATAACGCGCGCCATGCATTGAATTATGATAGAACAGTTTACACTCGTAATGATATTTAATTAAAATGTAATTCGTAACCTCTAGCACAGTACAAGTATTTAGAGACAAAACAGATGGAAAATAAAATCTGTGCAAGAAAATGTGCGCTCGTGATTCTCACCTTTGTGCAGTAGCATTTTTATAATATTGAGATTTTTTTTTTACCGATAGAAACGATCGCGCTTGCATCTTCTTGAGCCGCAACACACAATTCAAACGCTGATACTGCATAACAATAGCAATGCAAGATTGTAGCACGCACATATGCAAGTGCTCGTTGCAGTTCCCTTAATGGCGAGTCTGCTCGCGCACGAGCGACCGCGCGGCAAATAATTGAGCGAGGCATTGCGAAGCGTGAAATGTTCAATCGTAAGTAAATTACAGAGCCTGGGTTATTGAATAACATGGTACATAAATGTAATGAATAATTACCAGGCAATTATGCCAGATTACATGTAACACTATTTTATTCGCGATGCACGCGCATACACGTGATGAGATGTGTGTACTAAGCTTTTCAGAATCAATCGACGAAACATGACCCGACGTGAGATATTAACAACTAACTAAAGTCTAACTTTGCATTTGAAATGAATCATGTTTTCCTTTACTGGAGTTTCAATCCTACGACGTTACTAAACCTGACGAGCAGCTTTCATTAGCTCTGCATTGCGGCTAATTATTCTAGTGTTGCAAGAGAGATCGCGAAATGCGTTTTCTTTTTTTATATATTGTTCTTATATTGCTTTAAAATCCGTTAATTAAACGTAACCGTTAATTAAACGTAATTGTTAAAACTAAATAATTGTTTAACTAATTATATCATCTATTTTAACAAAAGAGACGCAGCAAAAATTTTAGATCGCACGTGTGAAGTCTGTACAAGAATAAATTATTTTTGTAAGTATTTATGATAAAAACGTATCTTTATATTTTCTCTTTTTGAATATTCTCGACACGAGTGAATTTTTTTCCAATAGCTGGTACACTTTACCGAGCGATTTCTGACGTTACCTGCTACGACAACAATAGCGCGTGTCACGCCTCGCTGAGGAAATGACGTCAGACTTCTGTCACAAAGAACGAACGCATCGACGAAGTATCGGCACACATTACAATTGAACGAGATAAGACGGCCAGTAACGCTAACGTCAGTAATTAAATGGTCGTTATATATATACTTTATGTAGCTTTTGCTGTAAACAAAACTTGTGTAAATACGTGCTATATGTAAACGCTCGATAAATTTCTGGCAATATTAAAAAAGTAGTCGTACACTATATAAACTGCAACATCTCAAGTGCATAAAATAAAGAGTCGATTCTGCCATCTCAAGGGAGGCAATCCAACTGCTTGCAACTTTTCGCAACATCTAAAAATCAATGAACTCAACCGAATGTAACCGTGTTATGTGCAATGCGATACTTTCGAGATCTTGGAAAAATTTAATTAACCGCTGTTACTAAAACCACAGTTTAACAAAGCGTTGTTGTAAATCTGTTCGAAAAATATCACCGAAGCACGTTAATAATATGAGCTGCGATTTAAACAATCTAAAGTTTTATTTATACACGTATTATTAGTAAAGAGAAACAAAAAAAACGTAATTTCCTTATCAGCGACTTGCGAAACGATTATGGCAACGGCGAAGTCGTTTAATCGTCGAGCGATACTGACCGTGCAACTTCTTCGCGACGCGCTCGCGACTACCACTCTACGTTGTGAAAGAAATTGCTCCGGTTAGGCGGCTGCATAAAGAATGCAATTAAGCGAATCATGTATTGTAATTAACGTCCATTCTCTTCTTTTAGCCGATGCGCTTCTCGTCAGGTGCGTGCAGGCGCGCACGCTCGAATGGACATAATCCGCTATCCTCTTTCTTCTTTTTTTCCTCCCCCCCCGTTTTACCGACGCTTCTCTCTCCGTTTCTCCATGAGCAATGCGCAAGTCAAGCTGTTGGTCGTAAATATCGCGCGGATTAATAAGTTAATTTCAAAAATGAGCGAAAGAGTATATAAGAGAGAAAGGAGAAAGTGTTACAATTTAAAATAAACGCTTTTTGTGAATATTTAATTATATTGTAAGAGAAAAATTTGTTTTCTATTATTTGAAAAAATTTTTGAATAAAAACTAATAGAAAAATTATATGTAATACGAAAACACAGCTCATCTCGAAACCGTATCGGTTTTAGTGAGTTTTAGTTCTCGTTTCTGGGACATACAGCGGGTAGGTTACGTTTTATTTGCCGCGACAGCTGCTGCATCATCAGTTATAATTCCAACAACAACAACACCACCACAATCACAATAATCCGTCCGACATCGTCGCCATCGGTCGATGTGCGTACGCATCACGGAACTTGCCAATTAAAACAAATAAGCTGATCGTTCCTCCCGGTTGGCAATGACAATCTGAAACCCTTCGCGGAAGGACAATCGCGCACTCTTAATTGGCTTAAACACGTCGTGAAGGGCGTAGTTGTATTTTTCGAGTCATTTTTTCGATTTTCTCCTCGCGTTTATTTATTCGATGCGTATCATTTTATTAAATCACAAATAGATCACAATATATAAGTATTTTATGTACGATATTTTACAAAGTTATTTATTGTGACAAAAAGATAATAAAACGCAGAGATAAACGGGAGAGAAAGCCTCTGCTTTCGTATACAGCGAGCGATACACATCGCAAAGCCCGGTGGAAAGCCCGGATAAATCCCGTGTCAGGTGACTGATTGACATGGGGGATCGGCAATCAGGACGGGGCCGGAGGGGACCGAAAGTTGACTTTCGCGAATTCAATTAAAAGTTGCGGTTATTAGGTTGAACAATGAGTCCCCAGAGTCTGAGGCGCGCTTGACGATACAGAGTAGCAAAAGGGAGATTCACGGAGAAAAAGGACGGAACGTAAAACTGATGGGGTTCTTGCTGATTCCGCTCGGCTGCCACCTTGATTAAGCTTCTCGCGACGCTTCGAGAAAATATAATGACTTCTTTGCTCTGCAAACGCGCGCCATCGAATGAATTCTCCCCCTTGCTCCTCGCCTCTCGCTGCGCGCCGCGTGCGCGCGCGAATCTTCCGCTTCCTCGCTTCTTCCCGCGTCTTCCTAATGGAAGACACACACCCACCACGGTAAATCAGCCACCTAGGTGTGGCGTGAACAAACGCAGTTTTCTTAATTCTCTTTCTTTTCGCGCGGCGTCATCAGTTGCCGACCAGAAATCAGTTAACCGCCATATACGTAACATTTGCCCTAGTTAGTCCCATAAATCGCGCGGAGTACCTTCAATTTTTTTCCATTCGGAAAGAAAAATATTTTGTGTTATTATTATTCCTATATGTATATGTTTTTGATAATTTGATAAATACTCTGATCACATATATACACATCCGCTAATCGCGTTTTTAATACAAAGAAAAAAAGAATGTTTTTTATCTCGCACAAAAGTCTTGAGGGCTCCGATGCTCCCGTATAATTTTCGAGAAATTCTGGTGAAACAGTTAAAAATCGCGATGGTAATTAATCATCCGGAGGTCGAGAGAAAGAGAGAAAGAACGAAGAGGCGCCGCTGCTTATGCGCAGCGAATTATTATGGTAATCTACAGTTTAATTAAGACCTTACGATATAATGTGCGTGGATAAAAGCCAGTCTACGGGGCACTTTGATAGGTCTAAACAACGGCGGAAGAATGGTCTCCCCCGAATTGCTCGTGCTCGGCAATCTTGGTCGAAATCCGGGGCCGAGATTAAGGGAATAAATATCCAGGCCCGATAATTGTATTGGTAGTTTCAGTAACTAATGATCTAAAAGTCGTTAGCACAGCCGATCGTGGAAGGTGTTACGAGCCTTATACTTTGGCACCGGGCACGGTTGTGTGCAGCAAAGACTTTCCGGCGCTCCCGGCGAAAATGGAACTGAGACTTATGTACATTCATCGACGCACGACTCCAATTCGAGGGCCTCGTAACACGATGGTAATTCACGATCGACAGGCGTAAAAGATTCGACAGCCAGAAGCGGGGGAAATTTATCAGATAACGCAATTTAATCAAATCTCGTCCAGAGAACTTGATTAAAGATTATCTTTACGTAATAATTTAAACCTTCGACAAATTGATAACAAATTAACAACAAATCAATTTTCCAAGACTTTGAGTTCTATTGAAATCTATTAAAAATTAAAGTTATTACTTTTTAAAATTTACATAAGTCTCAAACAATGTTTAATTCGAGAAATATCGATACAACGGATTGCGTGTGGAAAGAGTTTCTCGTTCGGATGTCGAAGGTGACCTCTCGATCTCTCGAAGAAGCGATCGGAGACATAACTTCTGCACGCACAGCTCGAGAAGCGTGCATCGGTAAACCGATGTGATAAATAACGCGAAAGTGGCGTATACGCGCGAGTATATATATCGCGAGTTATGCGGAGCTCAGGCCGATGCACTTGGTGCTAGATCCTTCGCCCAGCAGGATGTCCAGCAAGCGATATCTCCGGTGTCCGGTGCGACCGGAATAGAGACGCGCACAATGTGCTAAGTGCGGTTTTAATCTGCTTTTAAATTGAAAACAACATTTGCGCAGCGTAGCTGAAGTCGTATTCGAACGAAATTTCAATTCACGCAGTGCAAAAAAAATGTTTTAAAGAAGACGTTTTAATGTTTCTTATTTTATCATGGGAACAAAGATTTATCGTATATATAACATGTATCTATATATTTTTATGATGATGCAAATAGTTTCAATAATTTTATTTCAAGAATCGAGCACACAGCGACGTGTTGTTATCAGTTGTCGCGCGAAACATTTCTATCTCATCAGCGGACAAGAACGCGAGAAAAAATAAACTCGGATCGCGTAAACATCGGATGCGCTTTTAATATGACGCAGACAGATCTGATATATCGGCGGGTGAGTAGCCGCGAGTTCTCACTTCATTTATCAAAGATCTGGCCCGGGTGCGCACACACCTGTCGTCACCTCCATTCAACCGACGGCGGCGGCCGAACACGGCGCTCAGTCCGGGACAGATCGTCTTGCATCTCGATGCATCTGGACTGTGTGTGCACGTGCATTAGGTGCTCGCGAACTGTGTGTGAGCGCGCGAAAGGTGCGCGCGATACGATAAAATATGAGCGAGTGATTTAACAGATGATCCCAGCTCGCACCGTGTCTGATAAGATTCGCACGATATTTTTCATCGCACGGCCACGTCGCGTTCGTCGGAAGAATCACCTGGGACTCACCGGAAATTTATGATTTCGCATACACCGCCTGCGTAATTACAATCGTAATACAAGTACATCGAGCAAAGTTTTTTTTTTTTTGAAGAAACATAAAACCGCAGTGAAAATACCGAAAATAAGTGGATGAGTCGCACGCGCAAAAGCTTACGTGATAGTTTCTTTTTAATCGGAAATATCTCTTATCGTAAATAACGCGAACGCTCGGGATGGTGCCGATCACACGGCAACAAAACACCATCTCGACAACTCAAGAGGCAAATAAACACGCGCGACCGCGCACATCTCGACGTCGCAAATTATCAGCATATCTCTCTAGCGTAACGATCTGTACAGTATAACGAGGCGAGTCCTGACAAGGCTCGCCTTCCGGGACACTGACGGATCCACATCGGTGAGGTCCGAAAAACCGAACTCACCGTCGTCGAAGAATCACCGCGGGTGAGACAGAGAGAAATCGAAGCGGGAGAAAAGAGAGAGCGGGAGAAAGAGCGAGGAGTGCACTCGGCGGCTGCGTAAATTATCCTCGCGGTGTGTATTTATCCGGAGATTTACAAGCGGGCAGCGCGCGTTTGATTTACACGCCCATGCGCCCGTAGCACAGCCACGCTGAAACAGCTAAAAGGATTCTCGAGGTGAAATATGCAACAGGATGCGCCGAGGAGAAGCCCTCGAATGTGTATCCACCGGACGTCATCGCGCGCGCTCGCTCTTCGTTCGTTGCTCTACGTCTATACTGTTACACCTGCACGGCTCGCTGTCAATGACGCCGCTGCCGCCCTTCTCTTCTCCCCCTATCCCTCGTTACGGATGTAACGAGTCCATCCAGCTTGAGAACTGGGAGTGTATTTGCGTACACGCGGCGGAAGAAAATGCGCCGAGAACAGGTCGAAGTGTGCTTAGAAGAAAAAAAATAACACGTCGAAATTCGCTCTGGGTTCTTTTCCCTGAATTTTTTTCGAGGGGAATTTCAAATATTTAAATGTGTAATATTGTTTCTTTGTGAACAATTCAAAATACGATCTCCGTCGAACGTGATAATCAAGTTACATCGGAGATTCAAGTGAAATAAAACGCGAGTATCAAACGCGAAACCGCGCCAACCACAATTTTCGAGTACGGTTACCGCGATTTTCGCAATCGCGATCCGCCGAAAAACCGCGGCGGGCATACGCGCGGCAAAGAACTTCGTTCGCTCGCGAGAGGAGGAATCGGCGCGCAGAATTCAGACTCCGAGACGCGAGAAAGATCGCTGAACGACGACGGACCGTTCATACATCGGCCGGGCTATGAATCGTCGGAGCGTGAGATCGTAAAGTCGTCCTTATCATCGTCTGCATCTTAATGCAGGGTACCCCGTATACGTTACAACGTGCGGCGTGTACGTTACGTGCGAGCGCTTCATACACGTGCGTGTGCTTTCCATATGAACACGGGTTGCCGGGCGGCAAGCATAGCGTACGTTATGGCATTTCGCGCGGGATGAAGAGAAGAGAAATCTCGGAAGGAGGAAGACAGAAAGAGGGGACGGAAGAGGAGGAGGAGGAGGAGGATGAAGAAGAAGAAGAAGAAGAAGAAGCGGGCCGTATGCAGAGCTGCCCAGGTCGGGGCACAGGTGTCCGACGCCTCAAACAACATCTTTATGCTCCGCTTTTAACCTCGGCCAACTCGCCTTCTTACGCGATATATTTCTTCGGCGTTTGTGTATCGGACACGCGTGTTATTTAACGCGTTATCACATGGTGTAAGTTTCTTCGTCATTTAAAAATCTTTGAGGAGTCGAGATTGGAGATTGACTTCGCAAGTTATCGTCTAGTACTAATTCTGATAATTTAAACTATAATATTGATAGCTCGTACTGATATTCGAAGCGATTTCTTACACAAATTACATTGCAATATCAGCTCTTACAAGTGTCACTTTTTTTTTATCATCAATTAGGTGATCGAATGATCACTAAATATCACGTGGCAGATCTGTTTACTCGAAATTATGCTTATCTCTTTCGTTTTTATGGCACGCGTTTTTATTCCATCGATAAATCATCTCGTATAAAACGAGAGGTAAAATAAAACGTACGCGATTCTGCATTTGAGAATAAGAAAATAATTACTCGGGAAGAACATTTATCAGCTCGTGATAAATCGCAGAAAACAAATATCACTAGCATAAAACGCGCTAATGTGGCACCGTGTAATTATTCAACACTAAACAAGCACAGTCAGTAACCTCGCAATTATCCGCGCTGATTTGAGAACCGATCATTGCCTCGAGCGCGCGTATATCAACTACTATAGACAATATGTACATAGACACCGCACAATAAATTCTCACCTCACTCGCTTCGTACGAAAGAGATATTTAAGTCTAAAGTGTCTTTTCACTCAAGAAACATAGATACAGTGACCATAATTATAAAAAATTAAATCATCTCAAGATCTAATAATAATTCATTCACGTTTAATTTATTTCTTTTTACAAACTAGTTACGAAATTATTAATAAAAGTCTATCGGACAAATATATACGTTAAACGCGAAACACAATGCTTATATTTGTCCCGATCTTTGGCTCTGCTTATTCTGTCTTTCCGGGCGGACAATCGAGACAAGACGCCGACGACGTTCTCTGTCTCTCTCTCTCTCTCTCTCTCTTTCCTCACAACTCCCGTCAAGATTCCTGAAACAATTCCCATCATACGCCGCTCTGTCGTCGTGCGGTCGCTCCCTTCAGAGATTCCAAAAAAGTGTGCTCGTCATCGTCGCATATTCCGACGATAGCGCATTCAAATAAAGGCGAGGCCGGCGCTGCTCTTCGAGAGAAAGAAAGAGAAAGAGAGAGAGAGCTGGTGACAAGGCCCTGACGCTACTCGCTTTTGATGTCGCCGCCTCCTGTCGGCATCTGATTAGCATCCTCCTTCTTCTTCCGCCGCGAGCGTTTCCATCTCGCTCCACTTCTCTCCTTTCCACGCCACCGGAGGAATACCGTCCTAGAAAGAACTGCGGTGAATCGCGGTGGACCGCTCGGTATCAAGACAGAGGGGAATGCAGAGGAGAGTCTGCGATGTCACTCCGGCGCGTTAAGTCGCGTCTCTTTTCTCCGTCCGTCCGTCCATCTAGCCTCGTCTGTAACTTCTCCTTCGGTGGCGAAGGATGAGCAGGAAACGAGAGGGACGAGGGGAGAAAGCGCGCAAGGGGATGTGTTCTGAGTTATTCCTACCGGTGCTTTTCTCTCTCTCTCTCTCTTCTTCCCTCTCTCTTTCTTTTCCTCTTCTTCTTCTTCTTTCTTCAGTCGAGCCGCGGGGACATCATTTAAATGTCCCTTTTCTGAGCGCGCGTCCGCGAGTTTTTAGTCCCTCGTCTCCGAGAAGCCAACGGCCCTGGACGGCCAGGTATCCACGAGTAGAGCCTAGAGACTGACAATGAGCCTAGAGACTGAGCAGGTATGAAACAAATACTGTTCGTAGAACAAGACTAGTTTTCCTCGAGATTCTCGGCATTGCGGACGACGTGACGTTTTCGATAACGGGAAGTGAAACAGCACCAAGTCGTTTATGCATTGAAAATACGCGCGCGCGTTATTTTGATAGCACTTTGAAAATTTTCGATACAGATACGCTGTCTATCAATAACAATGACATCGCATTCCGCGTGTTCTCGAATCGACGATCGGAAAAGTCGAAACGCGTTTTAAACCCGCGGCAATTGTCATTTCTGACCAGCCTAACATACCTACCGCGCCTCAATCTCTTTCTCTCTCATCTCTCGTTCTCTTTATAACAATATGCGATCGCGGTGTTCTTCTCTTCTGTGTTCTCTTCTCGGACGGGATCTTGAAGTTCCAGCCCGGTCGCCTAATAAAACGATCGTCGATTATCGTGCAATTATGCCGTCTCATTAATCCATCTGTAATTATGCTCCCTCCTTCGTCCTCTGGTTTGTGATCCAACTCGCTCGGCCGCTATCCCGCTCCGAGTTTCTTGGACCGATTCCATCGCGCTCGTCCCGCTTCTTTCTCCCGCCGATGAGAAACCTTCGCGTGGACGAGAAGAGCGGCGACCCGAGACCTTATCCGCCAGTTTCATAACTTACGAACGTCGAGAGAGAGAGAGAGAGACGCGCGCATGCAGCAATGTTGGGACACAACAACTGCCGACGTCCGTTCTCCCCCCGTCCGTCATCGGAAGCGGCAATTACACCCTACTTGAAATCAAAGCACTCGCCCGGTCGTTTCTTTTTTTCTTCCAAGACTATATACCAAGACCGGAACAAAATCCGAGCAAAAAGTACGGACAGCGACAAACTTGTTGATTGATTTTTCGCTGTTCTCCGCTACGCCGAGTATTCGCGTACGCAAATTATTTGTCCTATCTACACGCAGTGGAATTAATTCGTATTTTAGAAAATAAATTAATTCTGACAAGATAGTTTGAAAGGATGTTCGAAATATTTTAAAGTTTTATTTTCAAGTTCGATTCTGATGATAACCGTAGAAGCAGTCGGTTACAATTCTCTTTGCAGAAAAACAAGAATAGAGATCAGCAGGGTCTTCGTGATAGCGACCTTTGTGATAATTTGGAAAAAATATCCAAGCAGGCTGAGAGACGATGACGCTTCAGCATCCCACTTGTCAGCAGCATCGTCGGCCGGTAGCAGAATAACGTTGGTCGGCAACGCTTTTTCCACAATGTAGATTTGTTTGCATTTAAAAATCAAATCGACCACCTTCTCCTTGTTACCTCTTCGCTCTTTGCGCACGGTGGAACAGCAAGAGGTTGGTATACCTGATTGGTGAAACACAGAAACACACTTCGTTTCTCTGCGTTGCTCTTTGTTGCTCTCCTCGCCGACTGATCTTTCTCTTCTCTTTCTCTCTCTCTCTCTTTCTCTTGTTCTTTTCTTTTTTTTCTCTTTGCTCTCCCCGAGCTCTCAGTTGGGGACAATGCACGCCAGTTTTTGCGTCGTTTGCTTCCACGGAGACGGACGACGACGGATTTGCCGGCAACTCCGCTGCTTCTCCCCGTTTTTCTCCTTCCATCCGTCCCTCTTCATCTCCTTCTTCTTCCTCTTCCTTCATCCGCGCGACATCGGGCCTTCCTCTCTTCTTTCTTCCGCGATGTCTTCCTCTCGCTCTATACGCCTCTCGCGGCTTCTCTTTTTCCTGCCTCCGAGTCCGAGTGAGGACTTCACGATTCTCGGACTCAACCCCTCGCATACAATGAAATCGAAAATCTCTGCGGCACTCGGAGAATGCAGCGCATGATTACCTACATCGAAACGAAGAACCGATTGGCAAGAAGAAGCGCCGCGTTTTCTATCTCTCTCTCTCTCTCTCTCTTTCTTTCTCTCTCTTGTTCTTCCCTGATCTTTCTGTCTCACTGAAAACGGCACTTCCACCTTCACGAAACGAGCAATCGAGACTCGGCAACGAGATCGAACGTCGACAAAGCTTCGCAACAATTGGTTTGGGATCAAACATTATAACGGAACTTAGAAACTTTCACGTGTGTGCGTGTGAATTATCTCACATTTAAAAAATTTTTTAAGCATACATGTTTGAATTAACCATTGCTACAGAAGATCGCTCATGACCGAACGGAGTTGGGATGAAATAAATCGACGAAAACCTATCGTCATTCATGTCATCCGACAATGGTGCAGATGTTGGGTGTGGCAGACGAGCACGCGACATCTCTGTCGTTGTATCGTGACTGCGAACCGTTAAGATCGCGAGATATCGATCAGTCGTGATCTGTAGCACGATCTCGCTCAAGATCACGAATCGATTGATTACGCGAAGAGGCTTAGAAGAAAATTATAAAGTAAAAAGTATTCCGCGAAGTCCATTGCGCGATCTCATTTAGTTAATTACAATTTATTACTCTGTCAAAGCAAATTCAATCGACATGTTTCATGCGAATTAAAGGATTATTTGTTTTTCTTGCGCTTTTCTAACATTTAAGTCAAGTTTATTTTTATTGCTTTCAGGTTTATCTATTTTTAATGCGCAAAGTGCAGTTTTCATTATGATGTCAGAAATGTAGGTAAATCTTGTTAACTCGATTAAAATATTTTTAACAATACAACGGTGAGTCGATGAAGCGTCTCGGCAAGCGCGGTCTTCGTCGTCCGACGAGACCGTAAAGTAGCGCAATTATACACTCCGGGGGGACTGTTACTCCATAGAAAAAGATGACGGATGCAGCGTACGCGAAACAAACCGCTTTTGCGCAGGAGATATAAATTTCAAATTCCGCTGGAATTTTTGTTGGAATTTCGTCGACTTAATTTCATATCCAATTAGATTGCGCATCGGATTGCGCGTCTGCGTGTAAAAACATCGTTCCGTCCCCGATTGCTTTTCTCTCTCTCTCTCTCTCTCTCTATATATATATATATATATATATATATATATAATATACATATTCGAATATATGAATGTATCTACCGTTTATATTGTGTTTTACAAGTGCACAAAGAAGTTTAATCTCTCGGCGTTACATGCACACATCGAAATTTACTTGGGAACTAAGCTATTACGCTCTGCCGGTGCTTAAATTATAGATCACATCAACCGATGGATCTACATCAAAAGTCTAAGACTCGTGCAGACTCTAGAGAATACGCCGATCATACTGTCTGAGCTCTGCTTTTTCTCTTTCGTGTGTGTATTGTGTATTAAATGCGCATTTACCTTAGAACCGCGGCGGCGCGCCGATTGCAATCAGGAGTCGCGTTAATTAAAAAGCGTGTGTGCAAGGCGAGGTCGTTTGCTAAACAATTCGCATGTATTTATATTTAAGCAAATCACGTCTACATTATTTTTCATATTACTGATCTCTCACGCTTACAATTTCCTTCTTCTACTATGAGACGTGATCCGCATATTTGTTTTAAATTGGCAGCGCGCACAATCGAGAGCGGAAACGGCGATGTAGATGTATATGTGTGTGTGCATGAAACTTTGATTACGGCGGAATGAATATGTACAATACAAATTTGCACTTCGGTTCGAACGGTCGGCGAGCGTCTGGTCGAGTCGAGAGTCGACAGCCGTTTTGCCGTAGCGGGTTATCGATTAACGAGGCGAAACGATGAAAGAGTTCGATGAAATAATGACGGGACCAGGTCGATAAATAGTACGCCTCTGCTCGTCTCTCAAGGCGGAGTGAACTCCCGGTAAGAGAAAAAGAGAAGGAGAGAGACAGAGAGAGATAAAAAGAGAGAGAGAGAGAGAGAAAAAGAGAGATTGGTGGGACCATCCGGGACCTTTCGCTAATGCCAGCTGAGAGAAGACGGCTATCAAAAGCCCGTATTTAAATATTATCCGTGAAATTACAGTGCTCACTGTACTCTCGCGCAGTCTGCTTGGTCATTACCAACTGGCAATTCGGGCTCTTTAATCGCCGTTGTCAATACTAATCGACATTGTCGTTATTTAATATGCTTCGTTCTATTTTTTTTTTTTTTTTTTTTTTTTTTACGCGCACGTTCTGATGTTTTCGTTCTTTCTCACAACAGCTGTTGGAAAACAGCCCAACGGACAGAGCGGGAACTAATTTACTATTCAATGTACGTATACTCTGTGTAAATTTTCTTGAAGTAATATTTTATGTCGTGTAATGCCTATGTATTTCAGACAGAATCGTAAGATCGGATTTGATTGCATTACGTCATTACCTGATAACTTATATTTATATTTTATTTACATTTTCTCTCGCGGTAACTTTTACAATATTAGAGAGAAGCACGTATTTCTAATTAATTTACATGACTAAGAACTTGTACTTCTATCACAGCCGGTGGTAAAAACAAAAAAAATACGGACATATTACATAAAGAAATCGCGCAAGAAGCGAGCGATATTGTTACGTGTATATTTCCCGAGTTTCCAAATCCGTCGTTCGTTGAACGTTGATATAGGCATACAATCGTGCGCGCTCGCATATATAGCAACCGTTACGGCAAATAATATCGACGTTGCTATCTGCATTAAGTGTCATTAGCATACCGGCGAACGGAGCAACAACGTGGTGGGCGACTGGAATAATTAAAACGCTATATGATCGCTATCTAAATAATTAGGACTTAGCGTGACTCTCCGCGCGCATCGTTTCTGTCTGTACGCGCGAACTGGTCAGATGGTAGATTTCGCCCAAGCACGATAATTAGGCGAGAGATATGAACGTGAAATCCGCGTATTTAAATCGTACCTGTTGCGAGGATGAGGCCATGTGTCCGGGCGCACAGTGACACGCACATATACATAAGTAGAACAAATTTTGTCTCGATCGCGGACGACGCCGTACACTGAACAATTACTTGCGTGACGTAATATATGCGAGGAATAAATTACACACGTGTGTGCTTCTTATCTAGTCGAACAAAATTGACGAGTTTATTTATAGAAGACGCTTTCGAAAAAAAAAAAAAATTGCATAATCGATTTGTGAATGTTTCATAAGTCGCTGTTATGTCATTGCGATCTATTATAAAAGAGGCCTTTGTTTTTTTTTTTAATTATGTTCGTTCTCAATTTGAAATTGTAATTATCTATTCGCGTACGTAGGAAACTAGGATTAAATTTTACACGTATATCATGACTGGAATAAAAATAGAAAAGCGAAGATAATAAAAATGGCAGATACTTGTCGCAGAATTTAATCAAAAGCAAAGCGCGTTAATCAGAGATGCGATTTGATAAGAGCATTTCGGATTTACCGCGTAGACGTATATGTAAACGTTGTACTCACGCACTTTGAAACATTCCTAGGTTATTATAAGCAATTGTTCGATTTATCGAAAAGAATCTTGATATTTTATTTAATTTGTAAAAGAAATCTACAAAATTAAAGAAGAAAAATAGACTGTCTTAATTTTGTTACGCCTGTGAAAAAAAAAATTGCATGAACTACAATACATTACGGGATCGCTTTCTCTACGACAAGAATGTTTGTTACGTAAACAATTATATATACATATGTATTATATATGTACGATGTCTAAACACGAATGCTCACCCTACGCCATTATAACGTCGGTACATGTATCTTAGAAAGTAAATAATTACTTTCGAAGAACAGTTACGTCTTAGAAGTTGCATTAATTTTGCAGCGCCGCCGTTCGATGATCTCGTCGACGGTCACGTTCGTACAATAGCAAGTAAAGACTGTGATTATATATGATACGTTGTAGATGACGAACCGACCTGTGGCGTGGCACCACCGGAACCAATCCGTATCGAGTCCGTCCACTTTGTGGGATTAATCGATGTTTTGTTCTACGGTGAAGTGCTTATTAAGGCCGTGCCTTATATATATATTATATATATATAAAGTCTCACAGGCATGCAAACGCAAGAGATATCTGCGAAAGGATAGATTTGATCACGAATGAAATGATCGGCCGTCGTATATCGAAACGAGTCTCATTACGAGCGATATCGTGATCGATAACAATTAAATTACTCGCGCAATACTTGAGGTTTGAAAATTTTATATTGCGAGATATACGTAAACAAATATTTTTCGATTATATTTTTTTAATATTTATAAAAAGAGTATGAAACACTTGTTTAGTAAATACATGAACATAGTAAAAGTCAAATGCGAGCACAGACAAGATGTTAAATATATTTACATAATATAATTACATAATATATTTACATAAAATTAACAATATACTATAAAAAAATAAAATTTTGAAATTCTGACTCGTACAATTTTAAATGTAAAATTATATTATTATTATATACACAGTCATGTGCTTCTCATGTGACTTTGGTCGAGAAAGTAATATTTGAGTGAATTTTACTGATCGCAGAATGGTGTCGGATACCTCAACTGATATCTCTCGACAAAGTGACGTTCACAGATATCGCACTTGTAAGATTTTCTCGCCATCATGCGTGTAAATGTGATTCGTGTAAACTTCGTCTTCTACGCTGAAGCGCAGCTTGCAGAAATCGCATTCGAATCGCTTTACGTCGATATCTGTGCATCTTCAGAATCTCCTGTAGCACTTGTCGCAATCTTCTTATGGAGTTTGATTCCTACAAAAATTAGTAGAAAATAATACAAATCATTTTTTAATTATATTATATACTTAATTACGTTAATCTACTTTTTACATATTTTATAATCATTCTTTATAACTAATCAAAAATCAAAAGAAGCTACGAGACTATTCAGAAATTCACCATAACGCGCGAGCACGTGAGCACGCGTCTTTCAGGTGGAAACGCTTTTTGCAGATGTTGCGCTCGAATTTTCTCACGCTCGTGTGCGTCAGCATGTGCGTCTTCAGTACCGACGACCTCTTGAACTTAGCAGAGCGAGATCGCACGAGCACGACGAGTGTGGACGATCATGTAGGTCCGGACTGCTGGGCCTCAGGAAGCTCTTGCCGCAGGTCGCGCATTCGTGTGGCTTCGCGGCGTCGGCGTGAATCAGCTTGTGATCGCACAGCGATCGGCGGTGTATCAATTTTTTTTTCCTGCGGACGATGCACTCGAACGTTTTCTTCCCGGATCGCGCCTCGTTCCAGTGTTTCTTCAACGCGTGTTTGCCCCCTGCGATAAAACCGTCTAATTACCGGTTATACGAGCGAGTAAAAAAGCGGCTCTTAAACGCACACGGGAATCATATATAAAACTCGAAACAGATCTTTCGAATGTTTGTTAAATATTTCTCGGCGCTTCCGTGTTACTTGATTTAATCGTGTTTGATATAGATTCGTGTTGATAGATTAGATAGATTGACCGCAATTTTTCATGCAACACAGCATTTCGCGCTGAGCATTCATTAGACTGAATAACAAAGTAAGAAGGGCAGTTTGTGCAGCAAAAAGTTCGAAGTGATCTGATATTAAAACGATTACATCTACGAATGGTTATTAGCGTTAACTACCTGAAATTGGAGCTCGCATTGTCTGCACGCAAAAGGCTCCGGAATAAAATACATATGCAGGTGATTCTTAAGGATTGATGATCTCTCTCTCTCTCTTGATACAAGAAAGATTACATTATTATTATAGTAATGAGATATTATGTAGCCATGAAGGTCACTTTTGATTAGTAAAATAAATGATAATACATACGTGTCAAATGGCCATAATGACAAGTATGTACGTAGTTTTGTAAAAAAAAAAAATAAAAAAGGTAAATTATTATACTTATTTTAAAATAAAATTTTAGTAAAAAAATCATAAATAATATATTAAAATAAATGTTTATGTCTATTATCTGCTCGTGGCAAGTTTGCGCAAAATTCGCATCTGAAAAGTACTTTTATGTCCGATCATGTGAGTGTTGAACTCGACCTCGTGCAGAAAAATCAATTCTGCAGACGTTGCACATTAAAAGCTTCCCTCTTGTCAGTGCCAGTATGTATTCTTTTAAGTCAGTGTACTCGTCCATTTGTCTCCCAGAAAGTGAAACGCTCGCATTTCCTTGACAGTCCGATTCGCGGAATCTGTTCAAAATTTTTGACATGATACTTACTCCAACGGTTTATCCTTGACAAGCTGTTGTTCGATATCCTTCGTCGTTAATCGAAAAATTCTCGATTTCGTCCGGAATCTCTTTATCTTGATCTCAAAAAGAATCGAATTTTATGTATTACGTAAATAATACTAAAAGATAGAAAGATGGTAAAATATGTCGAAGAGAGTAAACCAAAGCGGAAACGCAGAACTAACGAAAAACAATTAAGTAATAATTGAACATCGTGAAAAAAATGCAATATATATTTTATAATTTTATAGAACACGTGTAATAACAAAAAAAAATTTAACGAAGTTTTACTTTTAGATAATGATATCCGATAATGGCAACTATGTAAAGCAAAAAAAACTATGCATATCGTATTCGTTTATCAATGCTTCAATAATATCATTTATCTTCTCTGTCTGTGTTGTTGAACCTCGATAATTACTTTCGTTGCGCATACAAATGTGCCGAAATGTGTTCGCTATGATTGCGCTTCGAGAAACGGCGAGAGAGAAAGAGAGAGAGAGAGAGAGAGAAAGAGACGGAAGGAAATGTAATGCGCGCCGTGTTTTATCACTTTATACTAATTGGCTGGTTTCCGTATTAATTTATTTGAATTATTAATCCAATTACGCGCGAGAAGTCAATTATAAAATCAGTACACCAGTTTTAAAATTTATCTATTTCTTTTTTATTATTAGATGCAACTATGTTAAGACCTCATACGGATTAATTATAAAAAATTGTTAGAGAGAGAATTCGCGGAATATATTTTATTATCGCGCGCGATAAATAATGAACTTGCACAGCGAAGCGTAAGCTATATCGCTGTCGGAGTGAATATGTATAAATCGAATATACGAATAATCACGAGGGTTGCATCATGTTGGCTTTTGACTTAACGAATGTTCGGGAAGATGTAAAGATACGTCAGCATATTGTGTACGAATCACCACCGAGAGCGCGAGATCATTGACAAGTACCCCGCAGAACGTATTATTTTACTGCTCGCGGAATGATACATTATCCGGTTAATTACTGACGGAAAGAACACACACACCGAAGATAAGACGTTCCGAATATTAAGAGCAGGGAGTTTGGTCACGGAACCGCCGTGTGGAATATTCTTAATTGTATCTATGCCGAGATAAATATACGGGAGGGAGCGAGAAAGAGAAGAATCGGCCATATTCCGCGAGTTCTATATTCAAGCGGTAATTAACCGTCGGCTACCGTCGGCGATTGCCCGTTTGCATAAAACAGTGTAATTGAATGAAATTAGAAGAGGAAACGAGTTGCGCGTATTCCGTTTACTCGGAAAACCCCCGAGAGAGCAGGAAGTATCCGCACTTTGAGTGATTCCTTGCGCACCGGCACATATATGTATATACGAAGAATATTTATGATCTCTCCACCCATTGTGCTTATGCATGCGCGTTTTTTTTTTTTTTTTTTTTTTTTTTTTTAAATATATTTTTATATGTTAATGCTGTGCAATTTCGTTATGTAGATATGTATTATCGTAACATTGATCGCAAAACGTACACATGTCGGCGTAATTTCAATTATATACGTATACACATCATATTTTTCTGTGCATATAAATGCAAGATAATTGAAAAATCTTTATTTGTATGTTTTATCGCCAGTAAGTAATGCACGACGCAGAAAACGTATGATAGAGCAATAAATTGACTTAAAATTATCAGGAAAACCGTCGATTCGAGATATTTATGTTTATTAAGTGTAAGATAAACGCGATAAAAAGAACGGAAGTGATCTATATAGTGCAAACATATCTTCGATTTTATTATCGTCGTCGCGGGTGTAAATATTTAATGGATACGTTGCCGTCGTTGCATCGCATCACACATGCGGAAGCCATGACAAAAAAATATATATAACGTAAATTCACAATATTTCGACATGAAAGAATTCATGTCGCGTATTCTTGTCCGACTGCTTCCATTGTACATCACACGAACAAAACCGTTTTATTACGAACATTCAATCGTTACATTATTGAAGCAGCTCGCTCTTCCGCGAGTTTCCCACGGCGGCGGTTTCCTGCTGTTTAACTCCTCGATTTCGAGTTTGCATTTCTTCGCGTGCCTCGCCTGTCGACGACGCGGCGACGACGACGTCGCGTGGCTCGCAAAAACCAAGCCAATGTTCCTGTCGGGAACAGTTTGCATCGATCGCGCAAATAAATCCGGGATGACGCGCGTTCGGACTGATGCGTTATTTCATGGAACTGCGGAGCAAGGTCTTTGTGTGCACACTCACATATCGTTGAAACGAAGAGAAAGAAAGAAAGAGAGAGACCTAGGCGCGCGTGTGTGTGTGTGGAAAACTCGTCGGATGCATTATGTATTTATTGCTTTACTTACTTTAGTTATTGGAAATTTAATTTGCCAATTGTAATGACTTTCAGATACAGCGCGCGCTATCGAGCAATGCTATATCTCTACGATTTTATCGCCCGAATGCTATTCTTCCCGAGCCATTTTGCCATCACCACATACATCTGCGCTGTGGTCCCCCTCGTGCGTAATCGACAACAAACGCAATTCGATAAGATGAGATTCGTTGTCAGAATTTTGAATTGCAGTTCGCGGTTGTATCAAGCTGTAATAAGCAATATATACTGATCGGGGACCACCTGGCACAGTTTAATTTCTCATTCGCACCGGAGACGTCTGCGACTATAGACGATGGACGCGCGTACTCACGCGCGTTCGCACAGCGCGCGCGTATAATATCGGCAAATTGAATACGCGGAATGTGTATCTAACATTAATGAACTAATTATGACGGAGATATTATCCAGACGGTGTCTGAGAGAGTGCCGGTGCGCCTTTAGCGAGAACGCTGACGCGGATATCGAGCCGAGCTCGCAAGACTGAAAGATATATCGTATTTATTTTTTCATGCGGTCGTTTCGCTAATTGCTTTCCGCGCCGCGCTCTCGCGTGCATGAGAAGAGGCAATAAATATTTGTAATTAATTAGGAATACGCGCGGGCGTTTATAGAAGAGAGAGAAAGAGAAAAGAGATAGAGAGAGAAAGAAAAAAACGCACTGATAAATTGAGATTATATCCGACATTATATTGAGAGATTAGTAAAACCTTCTACATTTACAGATTGATCGCGATGATAGCATATTAAAAAAGCAATAAGCGAAAATAAAGAAACGCTATCGCGTCCGTCTTATCCGATTACTTGGAATTGAAATTGAATAAACAAGATTCAACCTTACATTAAGATTAAGAAAATTCTCCTATACGTACGTTCATCTCAAGCGAGTACACATATGTGAGACATTTTTTTATCCGCGTTATCGGATAGCGACTCGCTATCGGCGTTATCCAATAAAATTAGATTAACTATGTCACGTTCTAATATGCTTGCATTACTTTACGTACGTAGAGATGAAACTTGTGTCAGTTTTAAATCAATCGAATAAAATTACATTCTGGTCTAAACAAAAAAAAGAGTCATTTCGACAAAATATCACAAGAAAAATTAAAAATGTCCGTGTACCTCGGGAATGCGCAAGTCGTTCGAACGAAGGGAGCAATGTGTTTTCCTGGAAAAATTAGTTTCTCGGGCGTGTGCTACGCGGATATGATAGAAAAAGATCGGGGAGAAGATCCGGGCGCGGAATTTCCCTGATGGCATCGATAAATTAGCTTCGCGAATGCTTCGCAAAGCGCGCGCGGCCTCTCTTTAACGACACAATGAGAGCCGAGAAAACTATTCCGCGCCATGACAAGATGTCATTACACGTATACGTGTGTGTTTACTTATAAAGCTTCGCGATCACACGCGCCGCATACGAATGAGCCGCTTGAATCGCGGACGCGCTATTACAAAATCTATGGAAAAAGCGACCTACCCGGCATCTCGCGTATGCAAGGATACGACGAGCGCGCGAGTCCGGCTTGGCACATAGCTCTTAATCGGAACATTAACATGCACGTTGAATATTGATCGTTCGATACGTGGAAAATGCCGGTTTCTTTCGCGCTCGGAATCCGCTTCGCGCGCGTTTTCATCATCGCGGATGTTTCTCGACGAAGACGGATCTGTATATTAACGACCCGCGATTATCGAGCCGATTTGTTTCACACTTTCCGTAGTAAATCACACAAACAGAGCCGTTGCAAAAAAAAGTCTCACTTATATATAAACGCGTCACTATCATCTGACTCAGCAAACTGGCTATCTTCTCCGTGTGATATATCGCTCGGGAACAAGTTCAACCAAAATTTCGACTTCCCATTCAATTCGAAATGAAAGATCGGATCTCGTGGTGTCAGTTTCCCGAAGCAAAATAATAGGATTGTTTAAAACTCGCGGCAGCAAGACGAAGCTGCGAGAAAATCATTTTTCCGCGTGTTCTCTCGATCGAACGCCGATGCGCTAAGAAATTCTATTGAAGCGGTGCGACGCGTCGTCGTCTTATCGCCCGATCAAAACATCTCATAAATAATCTCGACATCAAAATTCGCTTGACAAATCCATCGATTCGGGGTAATGATTTCTTCCTTCTCCATTCGGAAGTTACGCTCTCCCTGTTTGTTGACGACGATGGGTGAGCATACGTCGTCGCATTCCGTCCGACAGGTTACGGACGTTCTTCGAAACACGATGACGTTCCTCTTTGTGCAGAAAACCAAGTCTCCGATCCGTAATGCCCGTAAGTCTACGGCCTCTGCCAGGCGCGTCTGGTTGGGGTTGAAGTTCCGCCAAGAGAGAAGGAAGAGCCGCACGCGGCGAGTTGTGGATCCCGACGAGATCGGAGACGAGTTAAACGGGCCATCATACCGTTGTTTCTACCGCCAAACACGTATAACATTCGGACCTATCTACTGAAATCTTTCGACCACCCGTTCTTGTCGACTCGAGGACACCGGTTTCAAGAAACAAAACAATACGGAAAAATATGAGCCTTCGTGTACTAGCGAACAATAGCCACTTGCTGAATATACAGGGTGCCCGGAAAACCATCGTTTTTGTGAGACAATTCGTGTTGTGGATCCGTGGATCGAGACGTCGATCAATTTTTTATACGAGAACGTTTAACGCACGAAGAAAGTTTGAGAACTCGAAATTGTCAAAAGTGCGAAAAACGATAACGAAGGTATAATTGATCTTCAATTTTCGAGAAATGCGTCTGTGGTCGAACAATTGCTCAACGTTGACGATCACTGAATACACGAACGAATGCGACGACCGAAGTCGAAGGGCGAAATATTGAGGGAAATGTTGAGTTTCGAGACACCCTGTATGAAGTATATGTAAGGCCGAACTCAAGGGATATCAAATCCTGCTGGAAGTTCACCAACACAAGAAAGCCCTCGCTACCGCTGGCACAGACGCATTTCTGGATCGGTAAACTTTTCAACGGCACCCCGACAAACTTTGGGATGTATACAACGTAAATTGCTTCTGGAGCGTAATAATATCGTTTGTGGAAGAATGAAGATCGATGAAAAGCGTTTAAATTGAGATAAAACTCATTCTGTTTTTCTTTTTGTTTTTTTTTTTTTTTTCGATCGAGTTACTCCGTATGACGTAACCGCAATTATGACAGCGATATTGTTGTTGCAGCGGTGAGTTACAACTCCGTGTAAGACCGAAATAGCTTTCTATATTAATGGTAAGGACAATTGAAGTGTCTGATAATGCCTTTCATAAATTATAACAACGATTTCGCATTTACTATAATAAGCAATACCGAGAATTTCTTGCGCAAAGAATTGAATTGCAAACAAGATTCCGCAAAAATGTTCAGTTGAGAAAAAATTGTTGTTGCTCTTGAGAGATTTTATTGAGATTATTGTTTTATTATCCAACGCGCAAATGCAATCGATCTAATTGTACAAGCACAAGATTCTTGATAAGTGTATTCAATAATTTACATTTTTGCAATTTATTACCGTTGAACAAAGCTATCGCGATGGATAAGATAAATGTAGAGAAAAAATGTAAAAAATGTAAAGAAAAAAACATTGTACATGTATCTACATTACTTGTCAAGTTATTATCATGATAAACAGCGGAAAGAAAAGAAATGTTATCAAATTGATTTTTACTGTGTACGATAATACTCATAACTTTTGTATAAAAATTCGCTAAAAGAACGATTTTATAAAAAAAAAAGGTTATTTGTACAAACATAAGATAATAGACATGTAAAAAATACATTTTTCAAAATTAAAATTTTCTCATTTTGAAGTTTGCTCTGTATTTGTATCGCAAATCAGCAATCGCCGACGCAGAAAGTATAAAAGATATTTCTACAAATAAAACTTGCAAACACGCACTTTCCCGCGCCGATTACTTTTCGCGCGTGAGCGATGTTTATTCATCGCCGCTATAATGTAAATTCTGCATAATCACATTTTTTTCTCTCTCTCTCTTTTCTTT
The DNA here is from genome assembly GCA_014825685.1 of Pseudomyrmex cubaensis. Taxonomy (NCBI): domain Eukaryota; kingdom Metazoa; phylum Arthropoda; class Insecta; order Hymenoptera; family Formicidae; genus Pseudomyrmex; species Pseudomyrmex cubaensis. Next base: position 155,241 of record QVOA01000321.1, read on the forward strand.
CTCTCTGCGCTTTCTATTACTTTCTATCGCACTAAAAATCTTTTGAGCGCGCGTCCCAAGCAGATATACCGGCGTTAAATAATTTCCGCGCGGGAACGGAAAGTACTTTAAGCCCAGCGCTATCTGCGAGTTGCGCCAAACAAAAGGACGAGAGGAATCGTTCGACAAGAAACCGATGAAGGGTTTATCTTAATCCACGGTTCACCGAGCAGAGACGAGCTCCTCCGCTGACGCTCCCGGACCGCTCCTTTCATCGTTTATGCCCGCCACCTTCGCGCATGTAACCGATCACACTCTCTCTCTATCTCTCTCTCTCTCTTTCCTCGTCTGTTTTACCAGGAAACAGTTTTTGTTTTACAAACCACTTATAATCGTGGTTTGTACCAAGACGGAATAGAGAGAATATATGTACAACTGATTTTCTCGCAAAAAGAGAGATTTCTAATTTCTACCTTTTCTTTTGAATCGATTATTTTCTTTTTCCATTTGTTTTCGAGTAATTGTTACGTTTTTACTTTGATTTTTTGCGAATTTGAATACATAATTTTTTTACCGTAAAAGGTGTCAATCATGATATTTCGCGATTAAATCGGGTACGTTGCACCCGGTCGGAAAAAAAAGAGCACCAGCTTGATCGTTCTACATCAGACCACTTCCGGAAATCACCGGATTCTGCATTCCGAAGAAAAACACTTAACGAAGTTATTGGCCGCGAGGAGAGAAAAACGCGGAACGCCGGTGTGAGTTGCGTTCGTTCGGAGGAACGAGCGTTTAGAAGTAGAACGAACCGATCGATCAGTCGATAATCTCGCGCGATCGGTCGACGTTTTCCCAGAAGGTTCCTGTTTCGCGGGTGGCACAGACGAGTTGCGGCAAAAGTGCGAGAGAGGAAAAGTTTGACGAATCGATTCGAAAGGATGTCACCGAATCGAAAGTGCGGGGAAAAGGAGGGGAAGAAGCTTCGTCCCCAGGACGAGCGCGAACACCTGTAACGCCATGTTCACGGGCGTCACGTGCCCCGGGTGTTGCCGTGACGAAAGTCCCGATGATCGTGCAAAAACCGGGCCGGCATAAAAAGTCGATCGGGCTCGCGCTGTTCGGAAATCGAGGGAAGGCGAGTTCCTCGTCGCTGAGCACGTTATGAGAAACGTTAAAGCGAAAATTTGTCGTTAGTTCGTGAGATCCGTTCGCGCGGTCGGATGACGAGCAATTCGACATAGTTCTTGCCGCGATATAATCCTTAGTCAATCATTTAATCGCTTTTTTTCTCTTTCCCCATCCGCGCGAAAACGTAAACGTAAGATCGATTACGAGCTATCGCTATTTCGTTCACGTAAAACAATACGCCAAGGCTAGAATTACCGGCTATATTTAGTTCGTCGCTCTTGCGAAGGAGGCATGATCGGCGATAACTCCCTCTTTCCGTTGACCGTGTGTAAGTGAATCGAAAAATGTCCCATCAGCTTGTTACGTACGACCAGAGAATCACCACGGTGTACACGTTAAGTACATCCGCGGTATCGGACGCGCGTGCTCGGTTCTCTTGATCAGATACATAGTCAGCATGACTCCGCGATCCGCACCCTCGACCACCGACGGTGTCCCGCTGACTATTTATCTTGTTACATCCAAGTGATCCGATTCTAACAGGAGATCAATGACGGCCGCCGACCACCGCGGCTTCCCGGCTTCTTGTTGCGTGCGACTCCTCGCGGAAACGGAACGATGACACAAAGGGGCCTCCGTCGTATGAATTGAAAATGGAAGCCGCGCGTGCTTCCTTTGGTTTCTTTTCTCCCTGAAACATTAATAAATACATTTAAGCACTAAATATATATATATTTTTTTTTTTTTAGCGAAATATATTTAAATAAAAGAAACGAGAAGAATTTTTTAATTGTAATCAACTTGGAAATAATGTGCATTTTCTCTTTGCTATTTTTGCTTTCATCAAAACACACACACATCAACAATTGCTTCGATGCGCAATGTGAGTCATGTCCAATTGACGAAACATTGATTGTACGTAATTCTGGCGAAAAAGCAGGATATATTTAACGCGACCAACCGCGTAATGCCGACAGCAATGAATCAATAATGCAGAAGCAAACCTTTTAGAATAGCCGTATAACGTGCATGCGGACACTTAAGCCCGGCTGACGGAAACACATCCGGAGCCATGTGTTACTTAATAATTGCGCGCTACGTGGTCGCCCGACAAATATTTATTGCTACTTACCGGTCAGCGAATGTAAACAGGGTCGGGCCCGCTAATGGAGAACACCTAATTCCGCCCACGCGATGGTTGCCATTGTGTTTGAGTGGAATTAATTCTGACCGGTTTTCTGATAATATCAATGTCATTTTCCTGTCGCCGGAGATATTGTCCCTGAGTCATCGTCTTTCTGAAACATACGCGTGAGATCTGTAGTGCTCGCGTACGTAACGCGGTAATAAATCGGCGAGAGGTTTTGGTCATTTTTAATAGAATTTTTATTATACGGGATATTGTACTTTTGTTCTGCTATTGTCCGATTTATTGGCAGACAAAGTGTGTAATACGCACGTCGTCGTATCAACTGGCCGTAAGTCAATCTCCTTTAGACGCTAATCAACCAACAACTTTGGGAAAAGTATACGAGTAAGGATAATATGGATAAATGGCGACGAAACTGTTGGGCGGAAAGCGACAAGAACCGGAACGCGTGTCAGCTCGTCATCGTCGCCGAAACGTCAGTAGGTGTTTGGTCAGGTCGCTAATGTAATATTGTTTGCGGGAGTATCGGATGTAGACAGCAAGTAACTCGGGAGGAATCGTTAAGAAAGTCTCAAAAAAAAAAAAAAAAAAAGACTAACATGTATCGGTTGCAGCGAAATATTCCTATCGCTCTTAAACGTAAAAAAAATTATTTGCGACAATTTCTTCACGAAATATATTTTTTAGACCTCTCTCTCTTATATTTCACTGCATATATTTGCGATGTTTTTATATAAATCAATTTTATTGTAAAACTTGGGTAGAAACGTCTTAAGCTGATACAACAATAATGTTTTAACAATAATGTTTTAACAATTATCTCCCGTGTAAGTTTGAGTCGAAACTATCGAGTGTGCAGCGCGGCAATTTTGCGCGAGATATAGCTGTTTTGACTGCACCTGTGTCTTCGTCGTCCAATTAATACGAATACGATGTGTTTCGATTAATCGTATGGCCAGTTACACCGACGCTAATTAACTTATCGTTCGCGCTCGACCAGAACGCAACACTCGCGATCGCGCCGTGGGGTCTATGCTCGCTGGAAGCGAAATCAGGCGTATATGTGGAAATCATAAATATAGGTAATCGACCACGTGGAAACGTACACCAAGGCATAAATTGCTCACGCATTAACAAGATCCGTGCAGCGTTCCCTCGAGCGTTTCTCCGATTTCCAGAGGAAAGAAGCCAACACGGTCGACTCGTTATTGAGCATGTTTTTAACCGACGTGTCGAATCTGTACCTGAGATAATCGTAGATTTAATTATGACGACTTTGTTCGAGTGTAACCGCGATGTTTTTTTTTTTTTTTATCGCCGTTGCGCTCAAGTTGAGATGTTTTCGACGCATATTACTCGCGCATGTAATACTTACTTTCGTACGAATCGGCCTCTGTATTTTGAATATAATTTTCGTCGATCGGATTCGTGAGGGATCAACAGCGTTGATCAACATCGGACAACGAAGGATTCTCGTCACGGCAATCGCCGGACCGTTTCTTCTGTTCGCCGGTTAATGGCTCGTCCGTTTCTTTCCTATGCCGATCCGTCATTGACTTCCGGGCGTGTCCGCGGCCAAGCGTTTCGCGACGCCGTAACTCGTGCCAATCGGCGGCGGATTTGCGTGACCGTGACGCAAAAGCGCGGTGCCTCCCACTTCGTGCCGATTTTTGCAGAGCGCGCCGGCATTTTAATGTCTTCTCGCGGCGCACGGTGATTCAGTCGTCGTTTTCATTCTCTGTTATTGCCCCGTCGACTGGTTCACCTCTCTCCTTTCTTTCTCGTCGTCGCTCTTACAGCTGCCATAGTGCTGTAAAAAAACAAAATGTCGCGCTAGAATCGTAATAAGGGTGCGGCGCGCCGCGCACGCAATTAAGTTTTATGTATGAAATAGAAAAAAATCCACGCAAGCGGATTATCGATATATGTTATGTCGGTTTCATGGACATCAATACACTTTTGCGATAGAAATATTATACTTGAAAACATATTAACAACAATTTCATTTAAATTGATATCGTAATTGTACTTAGAAAGCTAGACGTTTTTTGTCGCTTCAAAAATTGCTAATTATGTATAATAGAGAAATCGATGAGAAAAGCAATATCGTAAGCTGTTTAGCGAATCGAACTATCATAAACCATTGTGTACAAAAACGATTATCGATGATTTAAATAAGAAAAGCGATCGAGCGTGAAAACCTCATGATCGCGTCTGCCTCACGCGCCGAGTCGCTGACCGTTAAAAATTAAATTACTACGTATTTTATAATCGCGCGTCTAGGCAATCGATTGGTCACGATCGTATAGATGACCGCCCACATGATTGAGCAGATTATGAAATGAGGCAAAAGTCGCTTTATTTCTGGATTGTATGTATATATATATATCTCTCTCTCACTCACTTTTGGTTAATTAGCGTTGTATAATAAGCAACTCAAAAATTAGTAAAATGAATGTTTATCATATAAATATGCATTGCTAGCTTATTTAATTGCTTCTTATATTTACGACCAAATATGGTTTGATAAGCTCTTCTTTAATTTTCTATTAATTTTTCTGACAATTATTCAGAAAACTGTGTGAATTAATCACGCATCTTTCGCTCGGTTTATTCATGATAAATGATCTGTGTCCGATCGTTATCTCAAATAGATTAATATTAGACCAACTGCTGATTATTCAATTACGAGAAAATATTCGTTCGTTACGCTCAATTGAATATCCTGCATGCAAGTATGCGTGCGAAGTATGCATTAAGTAATAACATACACACAGCTTGGTACTAATGTAGTTTTACGAGCACGCTACACACATGTATCAATTTACAGTTTGAATAGAGAAATGGGAATTTCATTGACGTCGCACAACGAACAAAAGTGGATCTTAATCAAGTAAATTTGAAAAGTAGATTAAAACCGCACGTATGTACTTTCAACTTCACTTTCACTATAAAAAAAAAAAATAAATAAAACGAATGGGATTTGTAATTGACTGTAATGTTCGTTATACGATTATTTCGAAGCGACAAAGTCAAAGAGACAAACTCGTCCCCTTTTCGCATGATTCCGATGTCATAAATAACAATTCCGCAGACTTCTGGTCGAATCCTCTCCGTTCCCCTTCGGTAAGAAAACCGCGCGGAGATCCTGGAGGAAAGATGATTGGCGATTGGGAGGGAGAAACGAGTTTATCCTGGTGAAACCCCTTCCCCGCCGCTGTCGAACGCGCGATGGGAATAAAATGTGAAACTGTAAATTGTGCGTGGGAAGAATCGGTCCCTGGGCGGTCGTGGAGGTCGACTATGCTTTTCGTGAGGTGGTTGGGGGTGAAATAGCGTACGGGGGCGGTGGACGGATGGTAGCAGCCGGGAAGCAGCAGCGCGCGAGGATCCGTTCTCGTTCGCACGGGAGCGAGGACCTTCAAGGATTTAAATGCGCTTTCGAGCGAACGAGAGCGAGGGTGTATCTCTTGTAGCTGGCGGGGTAGAAGGTTGGAAATTTGTTAGGTTACGTCGGACTATCACTCCCCAGTGAATATGAAAAAAGAATTCCTCGCAAAGCTTGTGCGAGGGTCGGTCGGTCGGGGATGAAGGCGGCGTGTTCCTCCCGACACCACCCCTTGCTTTCGCGAGCGAGGGAGCGGCTAGTGTATGGGGAAGGTATGGTTAAGGTGATGGTTGTACGGGGTAGAGCTGGTGACCGGAGGGTTAGGAGGGATATAACACGGTGCCAAGAATATAAAGCGGGGAATAAAGGAGATGGCGGTCACATATGCGACTCGTAAAAGCTCTTCTGAAAAGCTGCATCCGTCCTGCCACCCGCGTTCTGCCTCTCTTCTTTTTTCTGTTTTTTTTCCCTCTGGTGATTCTATCGTAGAAGGTATCCAAGGTTCTCCATTCCACAACGTGGCTCTCAGTGTTGCCATTGACTTTAGCTCCTCGAGTGCATGATTTAGCGTACAATTAAGTGAGAAATATTAGCGCACGTGCTGCGTAAATTTTTCTACAGGATTGTTCCGGTCTTCTTATCGTACAGCGGTCTTCTCCGTTTTATGAAGTTGCTGATAACGTGCGACTTTTGTGTACTAGATAACAAGTGTTAACTAGAAAAATTCACTTCATCATATACACATGAAAACAGAGAGTTAAATTAGAAGTAGAATATTGACCGTTGTAATTTTTTTAAGTTTTTGAATCGGAAAACTGCAAAACTCGATGCGGCGTTCTACATAGCTGTGAGTTATTCGCGACGGTATTGCGTTCCTATAGAAACGCGACTTATCCCAATTATCTTCCGATATTGGCGAATAGAAATGCCGTTCTCGAGCAGCAATTCCGTACATTTGCGGACGGAAAATGAGCCATTCGTTTGCCGAGTGGAACGAGGCACTGTCTATGCATGGCACGAACGCGCCACTATCCGACTGTCCCATAAATAATCGTCCTTCTCTCTTAACCTCTATTTTTCTCTTCCTTTGTCCGTCTCAACCCTCATTTTATGCTTTCATCGTCTACCTCTTCTCTCTCTTTTAATGCAAATGTAACATACGTATATATCAAACAACACAATGTGCGAATTGCAAAAAAATTATTTCTATTCTCATTTCGTCAAACTTTTTATTTTGTAAAATAGATAAATATGCATGTTTCTTGGACATAATAATCTAAAAATTTAAGCTTATTTTTTTTCATTTGATAACAAAACAATAATAAAAAATTTTGACTTGGTAATTGTTACACTGCACAAGTTGTTTTATTAAAATATTTTCAAAAGTAAAAGATGAACTGGTTTTGCAATATTTGAGCAAAAATTGCTCTTTTTTTCTATTTGCTGTTCTTTTCTCTCCCAGACATGAGAGGGTAAATTACAAAAACCGTCTTGTTTTGAATGCGACTGCTTTTTGCGGTGGCACTAAGCAACATTTCTCTAGACAGTTCTTGGCTTGTCGATCGTTTAATCGTCCATTTCCACCTGTCAGCCGAAGTCGATGGGAGCACAAAGGCGATCTCTATCATGAGGAGAAACTCCAACAAGAAAGCGAGGCAACATTCGGCTACAAGGATTGTTGCGGGAATCGGCAGTAAGGGAGGAAAAGAGACTCGCGCAGAGTAAAAAGAAGTCTGACATTGGAGGAGTCGACGAAGATTATGAAGCGCATACTGTGGCGAATAAAAATGATTTTTACAGTAGGGGAGAAACGGAAAACAGAGACATTGTTCGTCGTGCGGGGAGTTTCTGGAAGATGCTCCGTAGGAAGATGACAGGGAGAATAACCAGCGACAAATGTACTGTTAGCTATCAATGTACAATTTTTTATAACATTGATAACGTCTTGTAGTACGCGTTATCAACATTTTTGTGACCCATTAAAGTTTCACTAATATTAATTTTTTTAATATACAAGAAAAGAGAAAGTGAAGGAAAAATAAAAGTTATACTAATAATAAACTTATTATAAAATTCCATAGAATAATAAAAAATACTATGTATATTTTGAGAAAGATATTAAAATTATCACTTTTGCCACATTTAAGAATATTTTTTCATAGTCGGAAATATCTCAGACGTGTCAAAAACGGCCAGAGTTAATGATATACGCGTATCTGACATTTGCGTTATATCAACGTCATGGAAATCAATTATAATTGCATCCTATACAGACAGTATGAGTATGTATATCAGAGTATATCGAAAAAAAAGTCGTGAAGAAATGCAAACTACATGCAAGATTCACGCAGATTGTGGAAAGAAGATAATAGATTGTGATGCGAGATGCCCGTGAAGTGGAAAGCTTAAAATAATTAATCGCACTTAACGGTGGTGACTCGACGAGATTTAAATCGTGGCAAAACGCATTTCGCTTCCTACGCGCCAACCGTGTCGGATTACGACAAAAATAAATAATATTTTTTTTACGGTGCAGGAAGCTGCCCACTCTATACTTAAGTAAGCATCACAGATCACGATTATTAACCAGGAAACTAAATTACCAGCGTGAATATCTTCGCGATCTTATACGTGTTTCGTGTGTGTTGTATGCGCGATGCTACAATAATTTTACCCTGCGCATCGCATAATATTCTTCGGTGAAAGAATTCGATATTCATAACAATTTCATTTGTTGATTGAAAATAATACGATAAATACAGCAAAATTGAAAAACTAAATTGCATATATTGCGTTTTATCGGAATATAATAAATGCAATCGGAAACATAAATAAAGACCACTACTTTTCCAGAGCAAGTTTATATCCCAATGTATATGTGGACGTAGCGGCGAAACTGTGATTACGAATATTATATGGGGGACAGAAGATGCGAGATTGGGGGTTTGAATGACGCTTGCCCAAGAAGCAGGTAGGGTCGACTTTCTTGCTCGATGGACATCTTTTTCTTGTGCCGATTGTGCGCCGCGCGCTCGCTGCGACACAAATAGCGTATGATTGAGTGAACGCCGCGAGGGATTTTTCGGCGTAGAAATGGCGGAGAGTGAGTGACGCGGGAAACGCACGAGGGACGGAATAGCGGAACGCAGACATCTAGCTGTACAAAGAGGGTAAAGCGTCTTCCCCTCTTCGTGCAGCCTCGCGGGAGCAGAACAACTCCTAAAACGACGCTGCCGAATATAGAGTCGCGCTTTTCTTTTTCTCGGACGTATTGCGGCGCCCAGGTCTGATCCGCTTAACTCAGGATTTCCATGGTTCGAAACTTGAATCGCTGGGCGTCACACTCTGACGAATGCTTGTGAGTTCGATTGAATAAACATTTTCGCGCAATTGTATTGCGGAAATTATTTGCTGAAATAATTATTCTCTCTTTTAATATTTTACTCTCTTTAATATTGTAAATAAAACACACATGTTAGTACATAAACTAACTACAAAATGTGTGTATGTATGTTTATACATTTATAGTGTACAAACGAAATCATCGATCGGCGAAGACGATCGAGTAGACGTAACCTCTGAACTAGACTCTTTCGTTTTCTCTCCTTCTTCATCCCTTTCGTCTTTCATCCTTTTCGTCTTCTGTCGTCAACCAAGAGCGGAGAAGGTCTGGCAATTTCTGCTTTCCAGCATTTCCACTCGCGTATCGCGGTATCCTATCGTATCGATATGACGGCTCTGAGGGTTGCCCGAAGTAAAATCATTAGTAATACCATTGTATGGTCCACATCCTCAACCGTTTCCATTCGCGAGAATGGAAACGTTGCCCGATATGCCTGCGGTTTTTTGTAGTATTCGAGAAAAAAGGATCGAATCCTTGGCTTGTTTCTAATCTCGCTTAGAGCTGTTTTATACAATCTTTAACTTTTTTGCAAACAGTATCTTATATTTTAATCTATTATATATTTTTACATTATATTGTTTATATCACATATATAACATCTATTATGAGAAGCAGTTGTTTTGCAAAGTTACAAAAATAATAATTTAACAGTTGCCACAATAATATTTAATATCACGCGCGAATATAAAGCACATTTTACGCGAAGAAACGTGATTCCTATAATTTGATACTGCAGACTGACGAAGAATTTGGGCGAAAGTCGTAAAGTAGAATAATATTACGTTATAATGACCCGGCGATATTTTTTATATCGATCAAAACAGCGCTTTCATCCATGAGTTCGGCATTGCCTAAACCGTTTCGAGCGTAAACTTTTCACTCTGATTCCGGTATTTATTGACGCTCGTTTATGATCATCTGTAATCGACATGTAATTAGTTCGCGCAGATTAATATCGCTCGAATACTGGTAATGAGCACTTTGCCGATATACACAGGTAGGTAGGTATGTATTTCGGCGCACAACAAATACGAAGACACGCGTGTACCTGTTATGAAAAAATGAAGACTCTCCAAAACTGCGTAACCGAAAGAAGAAAAAGAAAACTGAGACATTCGATATGTCGCAAAGGAGAAGATAAAACTCTATCTTCTTTAAAAAGTTGCATATTTTACAACTTACATTGCCACACCTTCCGAAGAGTCGTGTGAGTGTGCGAACAATCGATATAATTCGCCGTTACATTCTAAACATATTACAGAGCACACATTTTAGTGTATCTCGGGCCGAGACGACGAGAAGATACGATGTCTATCCGATGTAATATAGATACGCGATATATATTCCGTTCAATACATATATATATATATATATATATATATATACGTACGACATATCAATATAGTATAAGGTAGATAGGTGGATAGAAAGGAGTACGGGGGAATATGATGCGCTCCTATCCAGAAATATGAACGACGCAGATATAATACAGGTACGTACCTATATATGGGATGCCCCGGGATTCTCTGTCGCAGACGTCTGCTTCACGATAAGATACGGCGGCGCAAGCAAGCAGCTCCGGCTACGGAGAGCTCTCCGATTTTGCAGAAAATTCGCGGACCCCCTTTATCGGGTTTCCTGATAGCATTCCTTTTTTCCTTACGTACGGCCGGCGGAGTAGAGAGACGGGCGGCGGAGAGACGAAAATCGAGGGAAAAAGGAAGTTGAAGTCCACGCCGGAGTGGATATCGACATTTGGTTCCGTATAAGCGGCTCGAATCAGATTAGAAGCCCGATCGCCGGACGCCAGCAGCGACTTCGATATAATCAAAACGAATTTTCGACGACTCTCTTGATAGTTACGACGTAATAACTGTCGCTAGCATAAGTTGTCTCTAGCATTAGATTTGTGAAACCGAGTTCGGCCGAGAAAAATTGCGACAATCGATTCTCGCCGGTCGGAGCGTATAACAAATGGCTTGTTGCGCGCACACACACATTTTTGTTATAAAAAGTACTTATAACTGCTAAATTTTATACAAACCAACTAAACAATATAATCGAAGGTTTTTTTCAAGAGCGAATCGATTCTTTGAACAAAGCGAATAGTATAGGCCTCACCAAAGACAATCGTAAGGAATAAAAGTCTAAACGTCACGTCGAGAAAGGATTTCGGATTAGATACCGGGCTGCATCTCTTCCCCCGATAACAGACGAACGTCGTTGAACAAAACAGCAATCAATAAAGACGAAGTTAGGATCTGTACGACGGATTCCTTCAATCAAATTAGGAACATCAAAGCACGCAGCAAGGCGAAGGAAAAGGACAAAAGGACGAAAAGGTGGATAGTAGGAGGACCTGTGCAGGGTAGACGTCGACATTCCTCGAGGGGTGGCTGCCAAGAATTAGCCTCTATCTCCAGAATCCGAACCTCGAGACAAAGGGAGGCTGGTCCCCTTCCCCGCCTCTTCTTTCAACCCATGAACGCTCCTCGTCATCTTCTTCGGCTCCCGTACACTCTCTCCTTGCGCTTTCTGATACTGGTTCGCTTAAGGAATCATCTTGGGCGTGGTCTCGGAATCGAGCTCTAATAATTCACCCCCGGACTAACGTTAAACTACTTTGCTAGACGTTATCAACGCGTTCCAGATTTTGTGAAAAAAAAAAACATATCGCGTAATTTAAACCGAAGAAAATTTTTAAAAAATTAGTTTTTTTGCTGGCAATTATTCAGAGAGAAACTATCCGAACGCAAAGCGCGTAATGCAGTTTGTCGTTTCTTCGTCACGCTGCGCGCATTTATATCTGAATGCTAAAAACGCATATCCGATACTATCTCGCGGCGCATAACGATAGTAGCAGAATGAAAATTTCTCTCTCGGTCTGTTTGATGTTTCAACCACGCATGCGGCCGGTTTATGAGCCACGCGTGCGGTCGCACGTACATACGCGTCGACGACGCGGCGTTTTTTCTGTACGGTATTTGGTGCGTGTCGCTCATTACATATTTATTTATTACAATACAGCGATTTCCCGGACGTCGTAAAGACGAGTGAAGCGTATTTTGTTTAAAAAAAACTAATACCTATGCACTTGTAAAATTGCAAAAAAGATAATCGAGTAATTATTGTTGCACATATTTCGTCGTTGTTGAACGCCTCGTATTTAAATGCAATGAAGAAGAAGCATAAAATAAACAAGCAATTTTCCGTTCATCCGTTAGAGATTACGGGAAATGAAACACGCCGTTCGAATAAACGTAGGAGTACTTTGAAAGACGGTGTTGAATCGCGAGCGTACAAATCTCTCTTTCTCTCGATCGTCGCAATCGTTTTTGCGGCCGATGGATGCCGATGCTTTCCAAGCACATCGCGGAGGAAGCTCTTGATTGTACGATCAGGAGTTCCAAAAATTGTGTAAACGATTGTTCCTCTTGACACAAGCGAACGGTGAGTGTGTCGTTCCGCCTGGGGATGGAAAGACTTGACGCGTAGACAATGGCCGGTTGTGCATCGTCGAGCGGTGCGACGGGCAAGAAGGGAGGGTTGCGAGGGATCCGCGGTGGTTGCAAAGACAGGGCAATGACGGGAAGGAAGGGGCGCCCGCGCAAGCGCCCCCATGAAAGTGGCGGCATAAGCGGCCGCACGGGAGAAACCACCTCCCGGCGATGCGCCTACGAGACGGAGACGGAGCCGCGAGAGAGAGGAAGACGACAGGAAGAGGGAGGAAAGAACGGCAGCGTAAGACGGGGGCGAGTGGGGGATGTAAATGCCCCCGTGATGTATCGGATCGATGCGCAGCTTCCAGACACCCCCCGCCTTACTACGCGACCTAAAAACGTTCTCCGCGAGCCAGGGATGAGTTACGGCTATCCTTTTCCTTTCGTCGTAATTTTCTGCCGCTAGCTGTGTGATTCTACGAGAAACTCGAAATCTTTCTCGGCATATATAATAATTTGCACAATATGACGATGCAAATTAGATGTGAATCAGTTTAATTCGAATAAAATTTCAAAAACTTTGAACGCTAGCTCTTTGATTATTATATTTTACGAAGAATTTTGAGAAAAACTGACCTTGTCATCGATTGATATTAATTTGATCGTATATTGTCCTTATCTGATTAGATATATGTAAGGATTTCACACTTTCCACGTACGCGGCGATGCGGCAAAAGAATAAAAATGAACAAATTTTGTAAAAAATTTAAATACAACACAAGATAAATCAACTCCCTATGTCTTTTTCACAAATTTGTTCTGACTCGAGTTTTTGTTTCTTATTATCGTCGATAAATCGCGACCGTGCGAGCAAGACTTGTAATAACCGCGTTTAAGCCTCCGCGATGATACTGCTGGATATCGTTAGAGAAACTTCGCGACGCAGTTTCGAGATTTCCTCGTTTGCCCAACTTTTTTGCACCGAATCCCGACAACCGCCTGGCCCTCATCTTGCCAGTACATAGCCTTCGCCACATACACGCGCGACGGGTGGCTAGTACGTCCCGAAGCAAGTTTACGGATAGATACATTTTCCGCGAGAAGCAGCGGCAACGGAGCGACTGGCAAGCGAAGTTACTCGAGAATTGCGGGCGAGGCGACGATGTTCGTGCTTTTACTTGCCGGCAACTTTTTCACGAAAGGGACGGGTTCTCTTTCTCTCTCTCTCTCTCTCTCTCTCTTTCTCTATCTCTCAGTCCGCAAAATTATCGGCGAGAACCGACGTATGCTATTAATGAACACATCTGTGTCATCATCTCGAGCGCGCCGTCCAGTTTTCACACACTGTTACTTCCGAGGATAGATTTTAGGTAACTCTCTTTGTGTTTAATACTATCAAATCTCATCGGAAATGTTACGTATACGAAAGAGAAAAAGAGAGAATTAGTATCAATTCTATTACTGGCGAAACTGAATCCTCATTGCAACTATTTTAAAGATTCGAAAAAATACGTATAATTATATAAGTGTTCTCTTGCACTTTCTGAAAATAGTGCTAAAATGTTTTTAACAATTGAATACCATAAGTATAAACTGAGGAGAGAAATCGCAAGAACGATTTTACTCGCAGAACACACGGCGGCGTCTGTCCGTGCCGATCTTTCACATTGCAAATTTTAAAGTTGTTCGTTTCATCGCGCGTTACCGACAATGAAATTAAAAAGTATAATCGTTTCCACGTGCTCGTCGTATTCGAAACTGTCGTGTATGAAAAAAAATAGTTTCCGTCCATAAATCATCCCCCGGTTGCGTTGTTTTTTTTTTTTTTTCGATCTCTAAACAAAGACCAGATCCACGTGCGATAAGTGTTGACATTGAGCGCAATAAAGCAGTGATAATTGCCGAGTTAAAATTATGACTGCGTTTGCTCATTAACACCCGGCAATGCCGGCTACTTTAATTAGCAATCCAAAAGAACCCCGCGGCGCGCACGTTCCGTATAAAAGTCCGTCTTAATGGACGACCGCGATAGCGTTTAGCAGATGCATTTTCATATGGCCGTTGGCAATGACGTATCTATTTACATCCGGATAAAGAGTAGTCGGATCGCAACGAGGCTAGCAAACGAGAATTTCAAAATGTGTGCGGTAAAAGAGAGTACACGTATTTAAACCACACTGGAACGCGCACTGGAAGCGACCGGGGAAAGAAAACGATTTTATCGAATCCCGTGTGTTGAGGAGTACACGCATTAAGCAGAGTCGGACAGTCTGTTCGCGGATAATTAGGGGAAAACTGGCAGAGTGTGGCAGCGTAAAGTAGAAAATAATTGCTGTAGTAAATACTAAAGACCGGTTAATACGCCATTCGTTGTATTGTAATGTATCAACGTGTCGTCAGCGTCTTTTGCATTTTGTTGTTGTTATTCTTCGAAGCGTTTAATGAGCCGATCTTTTTTTTAAGAAGAATACGCAAACTATTAACTTATTATTTTATCGTGTTAAGATTTGCAGAAACGCAATTTTGCTACGCGCGTTCAATAAATTCTATCTCTTAATTAATAGAACTGATTCCACTTTGAATTAATTAGTGTTATATATAATTTACTTAAGTATGTGCAAGTTTTATCATTTCTGTAACGTAAAAACTACTAGTCGTTCTCTGGAAAAAAGAAACAAAAACACAGCAGACACAATTGCATAGTGTGTAAAGGCAACATAGTGTAAAATGAAATGTGTTGCAATAATTGTCTGTTTTCATGTATATTTATATGCACATATATATGTATAACGAGGGTATACTCCAATTACGTAGCACGCTGTAATTTTATTGACTCGTGTAGCTTTCTTATCGCCCGACGATTCGGGTTAGCGATTGCTTTACGTTAATCGCGAGCGAGAGATCTATGGCAGCCGCTTGTGGAAAATTAAAGAAGCGCGAATGCAGATAAAAAGAAGCTTCCGTACCTGTAGGCAAACGCAGTAGGTAAAAAAAAAAATAAAAAGAAAGTAAGTTTACACACGTAATATGCATATCCCCATATATGGACGTCGCGTATAACCGACACTCGTTCGTTCTGGAAGAACATACAATTTCAGATGACGGATAAGAATACCGTAATATGCAAAGAGCAAAAAAATCGTAGTGGAATATTACGTGTACGTTCATGTTTATTTATAGACAGACGAGATACAAGCGTAATGGCGGTGCAGGTAGCTGCAACGATACTTTTTTTTATCGAAATCAGTGCCTTATCGAACCGCCGCCGGTCTTTTGTACATGCGGCGCGAAGTACGTTATGAAAAGACGCACATCTGCAGAAAATTAAAAGGAAATGCGGCGTGTGATAGACGATCTTCATTATGCTAATAATAAAAATCAGGCCGCGCTAGCGATATTTAATTAACTTTTGCGCAGCATTCTTCCAGCGCGAAGCAAAAACTTTATGTGGTTTTACAAGGTAACTCTCATGTGAATAAATTCTTGCGTTTCTTTACTTAATAACCATAACTCGGTTCACTTTGAGATATAATATTGTTAAAAAAAAATTTTTCTAAATATAGAAAGTAAATTTCTAAATGGCGATGTAATATTATGTAAAAATAAAATATGCTGTTTTTAGTACAAACGAAAATTACATCTTCTCGCGTCCGTGAAGCGTTTGAATAAACATCTTCGCAAAAGGGAGAAACATGTGTTATTCTTCCAATGCAAACCATCTAACGAATCATTGATTCGTTTTGCTCTCACAGTAGTCATCCTAAACGGATTTGGCTTCATTAACCACCCATCGATCCACTTCTGCTGTAACTTACCGTAATTTTTCTCGGTGAAGCAAGCATGCTATGCCAACAGTAGTAAAGCAATCGAAATTAACACTCGCGAGAGAAAATGGCGTTACAAAAAATATGATCAAATTTAATTGATATCATAATAAATGATATCTTGTAATAAACAATCATGTTAACACATAAGTTTTATTATTTTATTTCAAATTAAGTTTCTTTATCAGAATATAAAAAAACTATAAGATAGTATCCAAACAATTTTGCTATATATTAATTATTTTAAAAGTGATCTTTGCAAAAAAGATAAAACTAAAAAATTACCTATTGTTCAGTAATTTTTCCAGTTTACATTTAATCACACATATTCATTGGTTGAACGTACGCAGCCAATAAAAACCAAGGATCACCTTTCGGATCATAACGGGGGAGCGAAGAATAATGGTAGCAACCCTTCGACAAAAAGGGTAACACATGCACATGCGCGGCACGCATGCAAAACGGATAGGACGGGGTGAGGCACAGCCAATGACGAAGCTTTAAAGTTAATTTCAGTCCGTCCCTCGTGAGCCACCGCAACCACTCTGGAATGGAGACCGATCCGGAAGACTCGCCCTTATCAGGAGGGAGCAGGCAGTGGAACTTAAAAAATGATCCATCGCTACCACCAATCACACGGCGGGTGGTAAGCGAGTCCCTCTCTGATTGAGACGAGCTTCCAGCACGCCTGGGAAACGATCTACCCGGCGCGCGGATCCGCGGGTAGAGAAAAGTGTTAGCCATAAAGCACGACCATATATCAGCCTGAGAAATATTATAGCGCGCAGTCTTTCGATACTGCGTGCTCTACGCGTTTGCGAAAAAAAAATCCCGATCTGAAATTACTCATCCTCTCTCTGTTGCGTCATAAAGTGTTTTTCGATTTTATGCAATTTTTTTTATTAGATGTACGTTCTATTAATTTTCTGTCAGTGTCAATACAAAAATATATTGTTCTTTTAATATATGTATAAAATCCAAATTTTTCTTCATAATCTCTACTGAAAAAAAAGATGAGTCGCGGGAATATTATGCTCGTGCTTTTGTAAAAAAAAAAAAAAACACTTGTGCTTGCGTAGCTAGGCAGATCGGTCAAATAAACGAGAGGATAAACGATGTGGTTTTCTCGTACGCGGCCTGCCAAAGCAGCCGATAAGCCGATAAGCGATATCCCGCGGTTACTCTAGAACCGAAGGGTCTGAGCACACGGAGATCGAAACATTCTTTCGTCTACGAAGCTTAAAAGCTCTGTTCTAAAGTAAAATCCAGATCTCCCCACGGTGATCCTCTTAACGTCCGGAATATCAACCGAGAAAGATCATTTTTAGAATCTGTATACAAATTTTCTCTTTTTCCAAAAATCTTTCGTGTAATTACAACATATAAAACACAGCAAAATAAAGACATATGTGCAAAATAAACGTTATTGCGTCTTCCGCGTTTTAGTTATTCTACAGCTACTTCAAAGTGGAGACTTTTATATGTACAAAAAATAAAAACATTTTATATGTAAAAATTTGTATAGTTGTAAAACATTTGGACATCGCAAAGAGACATCATTTCTGCTTATTGAAATTAAGACGTGCATCAATGAGACAAGAAATTTCTATTATTAAACGCCGCGCAAGCACACATTCAGAAATAAAACTGTCATTAACGTCCACGACGGCGAAGGCCTGCGCGACGCTAAGCGGAAGGCAAAAGCGAACAGCAAAATAAAGACGACTGCACGACCGACCGGCGTTATAGACATGCTTGCTCGCGCGCTTTCACCCCCTCGCCAGCTCGCTGCGGGGTAGTTGGCGTCCATTCCTACTTTCTTTTAATCTTACTTTTCCCGCAAACGGGCAGCCAGGCGTTAATTCAACGGCATTGATTGCCACACGGCGATTCCCCCTCCCCTCCGCCTCACCGGTTTGCTGTGCGAGCGACCGAGAGAGAAGCGAGGGGTTGAAATCTCACCCTCCGCTTCCTCTCTTCCGGCACCGCGGCTAGTAAGGAACGACGCTTTTCCCTTCTCCGCCGTATCCTTCGATCCCCCGCTCGGTTCGCTCGTTTCTTCAGCTAGATTCTTTTATTCGGTTGTTCAACTTGCCGCTCGAATCACGACGGGAATATTTATTTTCACAAGCTCGACAATCGCGAATTATTTTTAACGCCAAAATGAAGATTCGTCTACCAGCGACGTATTTGCGTTGCTAAAATACATTTTATTCGCTGTTATTGATACAAAAATAAAAACATGTAAATTTTGAAATGCAAATTCTAGAGAAGGACGCACTGAAAATAAAAAAACCATAAATTTTAAAACTAAGTAATGTAGTTTCAATATCGCGCCCGATAAGGAACCGAACGGCAAAGCTTTATGGCGATGGTCGGCTCCCCGATGCTCTCTCGCTCGATGCAAACGATCGAGATAAATGGTCCAAAGAGTGCGGACTCGAGATGGACGAGAGTGTCCCCGGAGTTGCCGGCAGGGATATCGGGGGAAGACACAAAGAGGGAGAAGAGACAACGGGAGAGAAAAAGGTAGGGGTCGAGAGCCCGGGGTCAATCTATAATAAAGCTGGCGTTATCTCGACCGGCTAGCGTGAACGAAAGCTGGAGGCTCGTAAAAAAAAAGGGGGAGAAACGCTGCTTAAGAACGGATTACAGGAATGAAATCGGAGAAGCCGATAGTCGCAGCCGAAATATCTCGCGACATCAACTCCGAAAGGGACACCTGCCACTTGATTAAAAGTAGACAAAAGCATGTTATTAAAGACGGGAAACATGAGACGGCCATTAAAAATATATATGATATCCTTCGAATTATGTAATTTAATCTTAAACAGATATTTGCAACATGATATTTCTTTATCATAAATTTTACTTCACACACAAGTTAAAATATAGTTTTGATGTTAACGAGGAAAGAGAGAAAAACTCTTATATATATGCTCTTATATATATATAAATTAACACACAACTAAGTAGATTATGGCGATTGCAAAACATTACGTAACTTTTTTGCGTAAAAAATATTCTAACAAATGAGTCTCAATGACTTTTTTCCCCAAACTTTCATGGTCATTGTTATTCCGAGCAATTGAGTACAGTTGTTAGCAATTGGTTTAGTACAATCGTCAGACCCGAAGGTCACCGAGAGGGGGAAAAGCTCGACTGAACGTCAGAACCGTAAAATACACGAGTGCACAAGTCTCGATTGTGTTAGATTGTGTTACGCAAAAAAAACTTCCTTCCGCAAGACATGTTCGATTGAATAAATGAATCGCAAGTAAATTTTAATTTGAATTAGAATAGAGTGCGCAGAAAAATTATTTCGGCAATTGTATAAATAAAAAATAAACTTTAAAGCGATTGTAAAAAAAGTAATTTCTTTTCTTTTCTTTTCTTTAAATAATAATGAACAAGCGTCGTTATGAGAAATTAAATGTCCTCTCTTAATAAGATGCTTTACATCGAGATAGAGCACCTTGTTTGAGGGGATGGTAGAGGGTACCAACAGACCCATTATTATTATGTTATGCGGAAGAATCACCTGTCGGCCTATCTGTTACTCGAACTAACATGCGTGAAACTCATTGTAATGCATAAGGGGCGCAACAACTAACCCTTTATGCTAATGTTGTCGAGGTAAATGTTACGCTGGAGCGATCTTTATCGCGTGTTTTAAAGTCTATTTGCTTAATGAGGCATTGAGGATCATGCGTGTTTGGGATATCGTTTGCGTTCGAAAGTGAAATCGGTGTAATAAATGGTCGCAATGTCACTTCTCTTATTAGTTCTTCTATGATTAGTTCTTCTATGATGTTAACAGATATAGTAATTTTTCTTTCTATTGTACAATTTTATATAATACCGTTTTATAAATTCATTTTTTGTCACACGTTGAGTAACACGTACTAGATTCTTGTGCACTTGCAATATGTTTTTTTCCTAATTTGTATGTAAAAACAGAATAATGTTTTTCTATACACTGATATTCATTACTCTGAGAAAAAAAAGAAGAAAGCGCATATATTTCGTAATTTATTATATGCGCAATCGAGCTTGAAATTACATGGCGTTATAAATTCAATAGCGAATTCTCGCTCGCGGGAGTTGGAAAAAGACGAAAATCGACTTATATCGAAATGAGGAAATTTTCCGCCGTGATTTCAACCGTAATTTCGGTTATTACAGTTAAACTTCGGCACATAACCGCCGTCCCGTGCTCCTCGCGGAATCCATAATAGCCGATCCTCGCCGCAAACAATACAAAAATTATGTTCACGAGAGTTCAGTCGGAGTTCCGCAATCTTTCCCCGTAGTTTCATCTGGGGAGTGTGTCGAGAGCACGCCGTTTATTCGGGACATATGACGAGCGCGGTTGCACGGGGGTGTGTTGGTGGCGCGTACTTACATGTGAGCCTGACTAACAACTCACAAGTGAAGTTGCGTGTATAGGTATATATACAAGGAGCTGCAAAATATATATCTCTCGAACTTACGTTCGGCAACTTTCTCAATTTAGAAATGATTTGCGAGCATTGAGAAAAAGCGGAGCAATCTCTTCGCTTCGAAAGTAGAATGTGAACACTTGCTTATTAGCTTTCAATTTGTCGACGTTTTTGCATCTCATCGACAGCTTCTCTCGATCGCGAACACGTTCGATTATTGCGCTTCTTCGCGAGCGAAGCTTTTTACTGATATCTATATTTTGGATTGGAGCTTATTTATATTGTAGAAAAACGCTCACGTGACGTTACCTATTTCCGCATGAATAAAAAAATTATCATTTACAAATTTTATTTTGCATCGTGAAAGAGTTAGAAAATTTATAAAAATTAATAGTTTATTGTCGAACTTTGACCGATGAAGCAAGTCGATAATAATGGCGTTCTCAGGCCTATCTCGCGGGCACAGATGTGCAAGACTAGCTTTTCGCTAGTTCCGTCATAAAGGAATGCCTACATCCCGTTGTACTGTAACTGGAGTTCGCGCAATCTCGCACCCTCGAGAGACGGTTTCTTTTAATTAAACTGCCCTCATCTTCGTTGCCTAGTTATCCCGGCCTTTACTGCTAAAAACGAGGATTCTCGGGAGACATAACTACCGGCAGGCACGCGTTATCAGTGCTCACCAGCGATCCGGAGCGCTACTATCACTCCCCTCCCGGCCAGTTTCCATCCCTTCTGACGCAGATCCGACTTCTTCGGCTTTGTTAAAACTCACTGGGTTCTTAACGAGACGACACTTCCCATTGTCGAGATGTAACAACGTTTGAAAGTACAGCAGAAAAGATAGATAAAAACTGTGTGCTCTAGAAGTGCTTTTTCAAGCACTTAAGCATCAGAAATTCAATTAATTGCAAGTTTTTTTTCGCGACGATCTTTTGACACGAACGTTTGACAGACGCTTTTGTACTACTTGAAATTGCACAACTTTTTTCGTGTCAACTTGAAAAATACAATTTTAAGATTTTGGCGTTGCATTTCTGATCGACGTGTGTTTTGCGATTAATCTTTATCCGACGAGCGAAATACAAACGGAACCATGACTTATTTATCCGACCGGGAGATAAAAGGGGATCAAACCGCGACGGTGTGGACGGGAACAAAGCTACGAGCTGGTGTCATACTGCACGCTCATAATCTTGAGAATCGTTCTGCCGCGCTTTCGTATAGCTTTGTTCTCTTTTCTTTCTTCGCAGCGCGAAATTACTTATAATATCTGTCAGCAGACAGACCCGGCTGATGGCGCCGTTACCATCGTGCTGCAGCAATCCCTTGGAGAAAATGCCCTCTTTATTATCTATCAGAAGCAATCCACCGAACACTTTCCTTTTTGCTTTCGTTTCCCGTTTTGTCCATCCTCCCCGCGTCGCGTCTCATCCTTTTTCGCCCCGGGCTTAACGTCCAACGTTAATTCCGAAGAGCGAGAGCGTTGCTTACGTACGTTCGGTACAACTTTGCCGAAACCGGTTTCGATTGCCGTGAGCGATTTCTTTAAAAATAATATGAGGAATAATTGCCGCTAATCTGCTTTTAACCATAAATCACAAAAAATTACGTGTATTGTATAACTAAAAATTATATTTTGTCGCTTGTTTAAATGAATATTTACTCTCTAATATAGAATTAAAAAAAGGATTATCTTATTTGTATCATCGTTGCAAATTCAAGTGTTTCACAGTTCGAAACTAGGTTTAGTTATTTTAGAACAGATTGCGGCACATTAAACGCAATTGGTTCCAGCTGCAGCAAGGCCTTCCTTGTTATAATACAGCCGATCGACAAAGAAATCGGACCACAGCGATGCTGCCGCTACGGAGTTGACGGCTTTTCAGGTTCACTAGAAATGCCTCGAACGTCCCACAGTATAAACTGGCCGGCTAATTTAGACCGACTGTCCCGTGAAATTACCGAGGTTCGCGCGTAATGAGAGGGTGAACGGGAAGGGATAGGCCAACCCTTGGACAGTGGCCGGCTAATCACGTCTGTTCGTTAGTGAATTGAATGCGCCACCAGTCGTATCGGCGGGTAGAAAGTCAAGAAGAGTTCTTTCCCTTGATTTAAAAAGGACCTCGGGCCCATTGCCGTAGTCGTCTTTCAAAACTCGGCACGTCCGCAATCGACGCCGCGCCGCGCCGTCGCAAAGCACGATAGTTGTATCTTTCACAATATCTAAAATAGTCTCGTTTCACGGGATTTCCGATTGACGTATCTGCGGTGCAACAATAACGGCACGTTTCGTTCTATTTTCTTGTCGAAAGTGATTAATTTACCTACAGAATTTTTAATTGACAAAAAGTAATTTAATACACGTGCACAGTAAAACGTTTATAAATGTTTTTTAAGTACACGTAATTTTTCTAATTTGTCGAAAGACCACTGTTAAAAGATAATTTTTAATCTAAACACAGCGACTATTGAAAAGATAACTGTACGAAATGCAACGTTTTATTTAATGAAAAAATAACAAGAAACGTATTTAAAAATTATTTTGAATTTTTCAAAACGGTATATTGTTTTTCGCTGATCGAGAATTTGAGTGGGTACACGCTGACGGTAAATACCATTGGATTTACGAAGGAATTGTACAATGCATCGATTGCTGCTAACTTAATGGACACCTCATATTTGCTCATTAACGAACCCTTCTGTCGCGAGAATCCAGACCGCTCCCGCCAACACGGGACGGACGGACGAGAAGAATAAGGAGAAGAGACTGAGAGCGCGGTGGATGGAGATGGGGCGGAGAAAAGGAGGAAGAAAAAGGACAGGTCCTTCGTTACAACTTTTGCGAGAAGAGAAGCAATGCGTTCCAGCTTTCCAGCGACACAAATTACGTTTTCGAAGCTAGGCGAGCGTTCGTGATGTTTTAAATTGCTTAAAACAGCAAATGACGACTAAATAATTAATCGCGAACCGCTTTCCGTAACGACTCCACTTAATTGAGTAATAATTAATAAGATCGTCTTGTTTGAAGATTTAAAC
Organism: Pseudomyrmex cubaensis; assembly: GCA_014825685.1. Lineage (NCBI taxonomy): Eukaryota > Metazoa > Arthropoda > Insecta > Hymenoptera > Formicidae > Pseudomyrmex > Pseudomyrmex cubaensis. The sequence continues at coordinate 179,034 of QVOA01000321.1, forward strand.
ATCACTTCAGATATTATTTGATAAAAAAACAAAATTAAAATCTTCGCTAGAGTCAACAAGTTTTTTCAGCGATCGTGTAAACATGTCTTTTCGACGTCACAAACATCGTTTTTTTTTTCAGTTGCGATCGCGAAGAACAAGACGATACTATTACAAAGAGAATGTCTATATAAAATTAATTACCTATAATATATGAGAAATATATGAATATAAAAGTTATTTGTGAATAGATTCGATCTATTGTCTTTCATGCTTGTACTTTCGCGCAATAAACGACGAAGGAAAGGAAACATGCTTGAAAAAAAGAAAAAAAACGGGAAAAAAGAGAAACCCAACGTTCGATCTCGTTACGACAGTTTGGAATTGATACAAAAGAGTTTCCAGTCGGTTCCTCGCGGTTTTTCCGTCTCCCGCGTGGGGTTGAAACAGTAACGTTTAAAGCGCGGGAGGGGTGGATGAGAACCTCGCCAAATATTTGGTTAGTCTTTGATGGGCTTCGAAAGAAAGGACAAGAGAAAGGTAGCGTTGTAAGGCGGCGCGGGAGGAAGATTCGGACGGAGAAGAAACGAAAAAGTAAGGAATGGAAAGAAGGGAGAGGGAGGAAAGAGGGTCCAAAATGAAAAGGAAGAGGCTGAAGGAGATGGGAGGCCGCGCGTACTAAGGTTCACCGGACGGAGACGGCGGATGAGCCGTAAGAGCCGGAGAATGCCGGGCATTTTTATTGGTTCCAGCTTTAGCTCTCCTTGAAACTCGGGAAGCCGATCAGCCGGACAGAAGGATCGTCGAATCTGATCTCATATGTGCCTCTATATCCCTCTCTCCCTCTCTCGATAACGGCCTGGTGCAAAGGTGAAGAAAGATTTTCACAGCGTACACACTTAATCGATGGTCGTTACGCGCGGAATGTGTCACTTAAAGGAATCGAATCGCTTTTTTAAATTCGACGTTTACAATGGCGTGGATAATTCAAGCTGTAGATTCAAAAAAAAAAAAAAACGTCTGACGTACCAGATAAATTTATATATTCATTATTACGTATGTAATAAATAAAGTTACAGAACTAAATAGACTCATGCGGTTTTTAAGATACGAAATGAGGTCCGTATTGGGGATCGATCAAGTTTGTGCTAATCGCCGCTTCGTTGTGAAGCTTCATTCAGCGATACATATATTTTCGCAACATTCATTCGTTGTACGACGAAGCATCGCGCGCAATTCTATAAAAATACACGGTTTTACCTCGGAGGTATATCACCCTCCGCCTATATTCCCATCGCTCGCGATTTCCTACCGTACAATAACATCCCGCTCTTTCCGCTTTTGTATTTTGTAAGTCAATTCGAAACATGAATCGTATAATAATTCAACGAAGCTAAGGAAAACACGACGGATATTATTCGTCCCACCTAGCCCCGTCCCGTCTCGTCGGACTCCATATTTATGGGGAAAGCGGGGGTAGTTTGCGGAACGGTGGATCCTCGCATTTTCGTACGTTTTTAAAAACACGGCCGCGGTTATTTTTATTATAAACGGAGACCGAAGAGAAGAGGAGACATGCTCGGGATTACGAATGGGAGTTAATCTACGCGGTAAATGTTTGTCGACGTACACGAGAGCTTTGCAAACAAAGAATTTCAAAACAATCCCATCTACAGTTCAAACACGTTTGAGCAAAATCTAATGAATATATGAATACACCATACAAATATTTATACACAAATGTAATAAATAATGTATTTGTATACAAATGTAATAAATAATGTAACGACGAAGAGAATGTGAGCAAGTTATTTTGATAAATATAGTTCTACATAGTTCGAGGAAAAACTTCATCGATTATTCTTGCAAACTCATTGTGAAACGAGAAAATGTTCTTGAGCGCGAAGACGTGCAGGTAGTTCCCCGATTTTTTCTTTTTTTTTTTTTTTTGCCTAAAATTATACCGGGTGGTCATGGAATAATGTATGTAGTCCGCCCTGGAAGCAAACTAGTTGCAATTCCAATGAGAAAACTGAGTGCTACGTGAGCTTCGTATCTCGACGGATTTCTGTCTTCTCGCCTCTCATACATATTGTGATTACTTCTCAAAGAGGATGAGAAAACGCGAGAGGAGATGAAGTGCATGTATATATGTACCGAAAAAACTGTAACGAAACTGCATGTATTTCTGTAAATACGACTATAAAGTAGTAAAAGAAAATATTTCACAATTCAAAAGATAATTCAATGTGTGTCGGAGTGAGCGGCTTTTACGACCGTGTTATTATTCATATTTGAAGTTCGAGCTTCTCGAGAGCTTTATATATGTATATATAATTTTCTATTTTACTTACATGTGTTGATATGTAATGTAATCTTTTTTCTTTTTGTTCTGATTCTCCGCCGTTAAAAAGCGAATTATTAAATTAAAAGAAATATATATACATATATATGTTTATCGCATCTTCTGTTTCTATAATAAAATTCCTTGTGTATCACTTTTCAATCGAGCAAAACGAAAGTTTTAAGAATGAATAGTCGCTAGACGGAACAAGATTAAAGTAGACTCTAAACTCGCGCGCGGTGATCGATCGGTGACGATAACGAATCGTTTCGTACGTACAGCCAACAACGATCTTATCGACCAAGTTTCTATTTCCGTTTGCTCGCCGTTGGTAGTTTCGCCAAGCTCTTTCCCTAGCTCGCGCGCGCGTTTTCTATAACGTTCCCCTTTTTCTTTCTCTTTCTACTCCATTTTCGTGTGGCCGCGCGCGTTCTCTTTCTCTCTCTTCTCCTTTACTTCCCGCTCGATATCCGACCCGATGCTAAATAGTAGAAACATAATTCTGCGAGTGCGATGAAATTGCTTTATCGCGCGGAATAATGGTCCGTATTCACGTGTAGCTCTTGTAAGTCTCTCTCTCACCCGGCACTCTCGCACTTTTTGGAGATTGCACGTGGCCAGACCGGACCCGTCGTCAAAACCCACCCACGCATTTCTCTTTGCATCGCTCGACCCGAGTAAGGACTACTATAGTAATGTATCGAAGAAAGGAGGGTACGCGTTGAATAATCACGAATATATATCGGACGTGACAGCCACATGCCATGTACAATATATCGGCGTTCCAACAAATCAATGGGAAATCAATACGTTGGTATATGGCTACACAGCATTTGTTCGTCTACATCTGCATTCCTTTTGCAGTCGTGAATTGATTGATTTTAAGAAAATATATATTAAAATTATTCCTGTGACTTCTCGAAGTTTATCAAAAAAATTTTACGTTTTTACTTGTTAGACTGATGTTACTTTCATATAAAATCAAAAACCAAACATTGAAATTTATTTTTATCTGCAGACGAAGCTCTTTTTAGGCAAATCAACAACCTAGCAGTATCTATTGACTTATATCCCATGTACGACATCAGCGTATATATATCCAGCGCCGAAAAATACGTACGTGCAGACAATTTCTTTCGCGTTCGCGACCCGCGGCAAGAAAAATTGTTAAGAGCAATTTTTCTGACTTTAAGTGACGTTGATGTACGAGCGTAACTGAGAGAACACCTGCAGGAATGTCGGATTCCTTTATTCCCCGCGAAAGCACAGAAACCAACGTCTTAACTGAACAGCGCGCGATTCCGCAATTAAGAAGATCCTGTATCGTTAAGCTGTGCTCAATTTTGATACAAGGTCATGCAAAAGTTAACATAGATGCAACGAATTTTCGACGTAACTGTTGAAACAAGAAAAAAAAACAAATTCAAGTACAAAACTCTAAATCTTGGTGATTTTATCAATTTCTAAGTTGCAGAAATAATGATGTATATACATATGTCTCTGTATGTGTATATATGTGTGTGTAAGACATAACTGCAACGAGATATAAGTTATTAGATTTTTTAGCGGGCATTCAGGGCGGTAGAATCTGACAATAGTCTCTTCTTTAATTGCGCACTAATTAGCTCAGCATCAATCTCGCAGAAGTGCCTGTTTCATACATCGGCGGAGACCGTAGTCTATAATTCGATCTGTGCGATTCGAACTCCGCGGCGGCTAATTAAAAGCATTGTCAGAGAGCGGAATATATGGACAAACCAAAAGAGACAAGTTCCGCCACCGGGAGAAAAGTTATTTCATGTTTAAGCCCGATCGATAATTACAAACGGCAAGTAAAATTTTAATTAAACGCTACTTACTTAGAAGAATGCAATAATCACGCGACACATGTTTTGATATAATTATAAACCAAACACAAGAGAATAAGAAATTCATTTAGTACACAGAGATAAATAATATAATTATAAAATGATAAAAACATCCCGGTTTTGAACTATCTAATAAATGTGTTTTAAATCTGAAAACAAATACGTGAACAAACGTACAAACAAGTTTAAATTTAAACATAAGTTTAAATTTACAATCATGTTGCTTTCATATGAGAAACGACAGTTCTGTCGTTAAGTGCGAGCCGAGAATCCACGTGGATGTCGGATATTTTATTCGCAGAGAGGGATGAAAGAGCGGGCCGGTGACGCGGGGGATGACGAGTGCTTGTCGACGATCGACTCCGAAAAAAAAGAGCGCGAGGCGAGGGTGTTGGCAAATACGTAGGACGCATTCAGATCAGTCCCGGCAAGCCGAGGGGGATCCACTGAACAGGAACGATGACGGAGAACGGACCGAGTGGAAAAGGTTTTTCAAGGCTCGTCAGCAAGAGACATCAGAAGCCGCGCCATTTCCTCGGGTCGAATACAAATACGTACGAATGTATCGCGCGTCGTTGCTTTGTACTTCGCAAGATCAATGCGTGAGGAGAGAAAACTTAGTTTCGAAAGACGAAACGAAACTTTCTTCACGGTTTCTTTACGTTCCGCGTGAATAATTAATAAACCCGAACTTCTAACTCTCTCTCCTATTGCGTTCTCTTGGCGTATAGTTTATTTCTTTATTGTATAATGATGATTATCATGACAATGATCATTGATACATGTACTTTGTGCGCATTTTTTCAAGTGTATCAAAATAAACAAAGTTTATATTGAATCATTAACAAAAATACTTTCCTTTTTTTCTAAAGAGAAATCTTTCTCGTCACGAGCCGAAGAACTTTTGTACCTTACTACTGGATGGTACATATGGCTTTTAAAATATGGAAAGAGTCAAATATGTTATAAATGCAAAAAGATCTCCCGGCGAGTTCTCTCAGAAAGTGGGGAAGTCAGAATAAATATTGATACATGTCAAAGGGAACGTCGCGTGTAAATGACATTCCGACAGAGAATCGCGAAGATGCAACACGGCGTAATACGCGAGACGGAAAATAGCGGCAATACTCTAGAGTGCCTCGGACGGGTAGCCTGAGGGACTTGGGGACCACGGTATAAGGATTTGCTTTCGGAAAGGGGGAGAGAGAGAACTCTCGTGCGAATGCTACATGCGGGAATACATATTCAGGGAAACACGATCTATTTTCTGAATACGTATATACATTGGAGAATCGACGCATAATCGAGGCCTTTTAAATATTTTAAACACATCGCATTTATTATTAAGCACATTTAAAAGAATATCCTCTCTCTTATTTTTTTTTTGTTTTATATGTACATAATTGTTTTTTTTTTGCTATTCATATATCTGTCTAATATATAGTTCCTCGACCCTGTAAACTTATGTAAAAATAGATAATGTAAGATCGATTAAAATGTAAACTAAATATGTGTTAAATAATGCGAAGACTAATGTAAATAGAGTATAAAAGAAAATAAAAAATTCAAACGTTACATTAAAACATCTGCATAGAGAGAAACATCGATTCCCGACTTATACGGAACAACGCAGTCCATTACTGTCACAAAACAGAAGTCGCGCTCCATAATAAGACCGAAGCGATCATAGTCGCTTATCGAACTTGAAATATCATCAAGCCAAGAGTGCTGGGATCGTCTCGATATACTGCTGGTCTTCGAGGTCCCATGGTCCATCCCTTTTTAGATCAATAATACCATTCCCATAGAAGCGCATGCGCTCCCCTCCTCTCTGGCATTTCTCAACAACCCCTATACGCGGACTGGTTTCCACCCTCGTTGAGCCTCGCTTCAGGACGTCACGTACCCTTCCATGCAACATTCATAGCGCCATCAATATTATACGCGCAAAATAATAATAACGTTCATTTATTATGAAAAATAACCTTATATCGGATTTCGCTTTATGCTTTTGCGAAATCCGATATAAGAGGTAAATGCACGATATGATTCGAATAATTAAGTATGTAAATTTGCAAATCGATCGATAAAGAGTCGCGAATAAAAATAGATCGGTAGATAAACGTGCGATTGTATATAGATGTAAAATAAAATAAATTAAATCCGCAAACATATAAAATAAATGAAAATTATACGATTAAATAATGATCTATTAATTTTGAGGATACATATCTTAAACAGTTTTATTTCCAAAATGTTTTTTCACCTTATCGATTTCTATCACACAAAACTGACGATGTTATTGTTAAGAAAAAATAAAGTCGATCCTTTTCACGCGTTTCTCTATCTATATCTTCACTCATAAACAAACTATATTGTGCAAAAACTATAAATACGTGTTACTGACTCTATAAAGTGATTTACAAGCTTGTCTCTTATCTTGCCGTGATAATGTCACCTCGCTTATCACGCACATTAGTCACGGCGTGTTGAAACTGCGTATTCATACTTTATATTTTAATTTTTTAAAGAAATCTAGGTGTGTGAGATAAGATAAAATGTATCAAGTACGAAAAATATAAATATTACCGTGCAAATTAATACGCTAATAAAAAAAATTTATACTTCATGTATTACTAGATTTCCAGTACTGGCAATGAATATCGAAACGCAGTCTATACGCTTCTTTGAATATTCGATTTTTTTTTATCGAGTACTAGATTTTTCAGACTTTTGCGTACCTTTATCTCATTAGATATTAAAAACAAGGATAGAATAACGCTGATAGCGCGCTTCTCCAAAATGTAACCCCAGTTTAAAACTGTCAGTGTGTCGAAGCTGTTTAGGTTAAAATAAATAACTAAAGTGTGCCACGCGTATGATCTCGAGGACGAGTTTGATATTGTCAAAATCGTCAAGGTCGTCTTTCTCATCATGTCTAAACGAGTAACAAAATCTTTTCTAAGTAAAGAGTATAGGGATTATTTAATGAGGTGAGGGTTTTCGATTCTTCATAAAAATAAACTGATTTAATGTGTACAAGAACTGTAAAAAAAAAACTAAATAGAAAATAAATGTGATTTATTTTTTTAATTTAAGTGTCGCACTTTTATGGAAATGAATTTTTCTAGCAACGTTCTAACATAAAAAACGTATTTTTTAAAAAGTTGCGTTACTATTTAATTATTTCTAAATTATTTTATAGAATTATTTTATATAATTTTTTATAAAATTCTAAATTATTTTACAGAATAAAAAATATGTATAATATTTTATTTTATTGACCACGGTTTACGTTTGTCTCTAAATCTCTAAGATTGGTATACTTCACCATGTATACGCTCATGTCATAACAAGACACAACTTATGGAAAAATAAACCACTTTTTAAGCACGCACTTCTGGGGTCCGGTATTCAACTGGATGATACCCATAGCGACCATATCCGACACGCGAAAGCATCCGAGAATCATTAGCGGCAAAATGACTATGGGTGAGTTCAACATAGCTCCGCACTGGTAAACCTTTCGAAGAAGTCATTCTCTGTCTCATAATAATCACGTGTCGCGACAGAGCGAGGTGATTTCGCGGCAGACGATGAAGAGAAAAGTAAAGGGGATTCTTGAGAGACAAGGATCCACATTGAAATAATTGCTGCTGTCGGGCGCAGCTGTCTGTTTTTTAATGAGCGGCACATAGCAAATGTATGGGATGCGTATCCAAATAAATAAATTAATAAATTATTATGATTCGAATTATTATTCGAAAAAATTCTGAAAACTATTTTAACTTTTGCAAGACAGTGATTAAATTAACAATAAATTACGTTTAACACGATTGTGCAAAATGTTCTCTATAGTTTAAATTCAATTTTCTTTCCGAATTATTTTCCAGCCTTGACCCTGTATTCCCTAGTATTCATGCGGTTCGCTTGGAAGGTACAACCACGAAATTTGCTACTGTTCATGTGCCACATGACTAACACCGGAGCTCAACTCACGCAAGGTTACAGGTTCGTTCAGTATCATTATGGCGAGAAGAAAGAACTCGACCCGAAGCAAAAGTGACGCAAAAAGCCATGCAAAAGAAACTGCGTTACTATGATTTACGCCCGTATAAATGTGGAATAAAAAAGAAAAACGAAATATTATAACAGAATCTATTTTCCGATGCAACAGATTATTTTTAAGTCGAATAATCGCAAAGTAATATCAAATAATGTACGAATAAGAAGGAGGACTGTTCATGTAATTATTAACAAACAAGAAATTTCTTGTTAGACTTTCTCTTTATACATGTCATTACATATACATATAAATACATATATATAATATATATATGTATATGTATATATATACTATATATAATATGTGTGTATGTATTTCAACATTATCAGAATATCTTATCAATCAGTAACGCTCTGATACTCTCGGCAAACTACATCGTTGCTCAACAGTTTTATTGCAACAATTTGAGATGCAAACAATAGCGGCGTGGCATTAGATTTAACCACGGCAATTATTAAAATGCCCGCCTAGGCGTGTAATATATTATAATAATTGCTAATGTATTGGAAAGCCGGGCTCGTAGCCTCTGGCGTAATGTACCTTGGCGCATGTTAATAGTCTTGCGCGTACACACATATGTATCCGAGCGATTCCGCTTATTAAGTTATTCCGTTACTATTCTTCTTGTAATTGTTGGCTAACGCGATACTTAACAATTCAACGATTGCGTGCCACAATAAAACCCTGATTCGCACGTTCCACGATGTTTATAAGTAAAATCTTGTTCTTTGTAAAATTATGTATCTTTTCTCGATCGTAACTCGAAAATGATAATATTCTCGTGTATGCTGTTTTTCTGATACGAGGCGCTTGATATTTATGGCGGTCATAAACGCGATGCTTCTTGTCCTTTACAAGAGTTATAAGGTACACATAAATATATTTACATTGTTCGCGTTCCATATTCGTGGATTCTTCATAAATCCGATTAATAAAACTTTCGAGATATAAATTTTGCTTTCCCTTTCCTTTCGTTCTCGAATTAATATTTCTTTTTATTTTGAATTAATTTTTCTTCCGTCCAAAACTCGTTTTTGTCGAGAATAGTCGCCTTTCCAAAAATGAAAACATCACTTTTCGCACTTTCTGTCCCACGTCATCCTCTTCCTAGCCTATTACTACTTTCTCGGTCATATTCAAAGAGCACAAGTTTATCCGACTCCGGGTCCCGGTCGAACGTTTCGCCATACGAACGAATATATAAGGAGAGCAATAATTTTCTGGGGTGGCCTCTCGCGCGCGATGGCAGGGGTGCGCCATGGCGGGTACTCGATCGTGCTAGGGTCATTTTATGGGATCTGGCACGGATCAGACACGCGAATCTATCCTCGGTACAGTTCGGTTTTTCCGAATGCTAAGCCGCACCGTTTTCTCTCTCTCCGGCGTTTTCCTTTCGCCCTCTCTCTCTTTCTCTCTTACCGTATCTCCTGTCCAGGATATAAAATCCCCCGACTAGCTGAATAAATATATATGGCCTTATTAGCCCTTCTTGGCGTCGATCATGCGGCACGCCCCGCCGACGTTCCTTTGCCGCTTGCTTGATGAAAATATCTCGAGTGACGTCACCCCATAATTTATTGACAACGCGTATGTTTTTTTTTTTACGAGAGCAACTTACTAATTGCTATTCTCAAACATGAGAAAGATTATATATATCTTTTATTATATTTATTTGTGTAAATGCTATTTCCTATATAAATACGCATATAGTTTCCCGAGATACTCAAATTTCGTTCGTTATATTTGTTTCTGATACTAATAATCATACACCACAATCGTTCTCACCACGAAGCCTCTTCCGATGTAGAGGACAAATCCAACGTTTTCCATTCACATTCTTCGGTCCTGCTGATTTTGTCGAACCCGCGCAGACAGACAATCGAAGAAGCAGACAGAAAAGAGGGGAACGAGGAAGAGACGAGAGAAGCGACGCGGGCATGGTCCTTCGAGACTGATTTCACAAACAAATGCCGCCGATTGAATCCTGGCATGTCGCAAGATGGATCGCTCTCTTTGAATCACAGATTACCGTCCGCCTCTGCCTTTCCACTTTGTCTCGCTTGCGCTCTTCGTGTAGCTCCTTCGTATCACCGAGGAGGCGTGCATCGTTTTCTCTCCGCCGCTTCGGCTCCTTGCCGCGCTTGGCTCTTCTCGCCACTTCGTTCTTCGCGGAGGCGCCTCCGTCTCCGTGAACGGTTCCCTTTCAATAGGTAGCTCGGCAATTTGCCACATGCCTACGTAACTACGACCCTCTTTCGTTATCTTTCTCTTTCTTCCTTTCCTCCGTGCTCTCTTGTTACATCTCAAATTCTTGCACTACCTAAAGTTGACCGAAATAGCAAAATTTTGCGAAATCAATCGATCGATGAAAGACACACGTTTATCGAATTTTAGTTAATGCAAACATCATCCCGTACACGTCGGCGTAAAATATACTTGCATTAATATAATTAAAAATATTGAAAATATTCTATTTTTTTAAATAATAGGACAATAGAGAAGACGTTACGAAGCATCGTCAATTTGATCGAAATCGTGCGAGAAATAGCGTTTCGGAAACGCGGGGGCGCAATCGAAAAGTACTTCCGCTAAATAAATTCAAAATAACTCGATGAAGAGGAAAGAAGCATCACAAGAGCACCGCAAGCTAAATGAACTGTAAAGCGGAATTCCAGGATTGTAAAGTCGTCCCCGCCGGAGTTGCATGAAGCGCGACCAACGAAAAGAAGGAAGAGCGAGGAAAAAAGGAAAAGAGAAAGGAAGCAGAGGGGAACAACCCTCGTATATACGCGAGACTTTTCGACGCTGGGACGATCTTTAAATTAAGTGCGTCAGCTTATGACGCCCGTGTAAAGTCTTGCGGGATGGATTTTCGATTTCCCGTGGCTCGCGAGACGAGCGAAAAGACCTTCTGAAATACGTGGCAAATGCGCGCCGTCGCCGGGGACCCTGAGGGTGAAATGAATCAAGCCCACCCCTCATGCAGGACATACATTAGGCTGACACTAGACTTACCATTCGGAATGCTGACGATTTCTTATGTCAGGGGGTGAAAACGAATAAGAGTGTTTCTCTGGAAAATCGAGGAAATATATTTTGTGACTATAAACGGGGAAAGAGGTCCTGGCGCCAGTTATAATCGTCGAATCCACTTTCGTTATATTTCTGATCTACGTACGTAACGTAATATCGCGTACATAACTGTTTCAAACATTTTAAAATTTCCGACACTATTTTAGAATAATTTATTTATAAGAGAGAGAGAGCGCATAATACGATATAAAATCACACTAAACATTAAAGTCACAAGAAAATCGTGTATATATGTTTTGTATATTGTTTTAAAATTTCAAAATTGTATATAAATCTTCGACACTATTTGTTTTTAAAAACAACCGTATACGAAGAGTGCAGATACTTTAATTTTAGAAATTACATACATAACTGACGGAAGAAAGAGTAATTTTGAGAAGTGCAAACGAATGTGCTTAGTTAAATGCACGAATGACGAATAAACAAGAAAAACTTGGGAAAAACGCCGAACATAAGAGTGCGTAAAGTTATAGGGTTGGGTGGGTCGACCGGCCGACGCACGATAGGATGTTTTCATTTGAGGAAGTGGGCCAACGTAGATGGCAACATAATCCTCGATCGAGGACCCTGGCACGAGAGAGAACATGGAGGGGACCATCTTATCTTCATATTACACACCCGTCGTGGTTCTCAACCTGAATTGTTAGCGATGTATATCTAGAGCTCGCACAAAATGATACGTACACAAGTAGCTAGATACAAATTGTATTGGTTACGCAAAATGACAGCAGCACAGTTATCTAGTCGTATATTTGCAAAATTAAATAGAGATGTTCGCGGTTTAATCGAATAAACAGTAGTTTTAAAATATAAAAATGTTTAATTTTTTTAGAATAAGTTCATCAGAGAAGAGACGGTCAAACAAGTCTTGTTTTATGTTGCGCGAGGGGAAGAAAAGTGTTCGCACGTGTTACATATCGTACAGAAATATCCGGAAGTTGACGGATGGCGCGTATGTGTGTACACGTACGAGCTCGCATACAGAACGATTTCAGCAACTGAGGATAGTTTATGATCTGTAACCTTTCCACCTCTCTGCACAACTCCCACCTTTTGCGGATCTCTATCCGTTCTATCCGCAACGTGAGACTCTCCATCCCGCTATAAATTCGATCTAATATATTAGGTTTAACTTCACCAGGAAAGAGCTATATCGACGCCGAATATCGAGTCGTTGTCTTTGTTGTTTCTCTCTGTCGAAACTCACGTATCTCTCCGATATGCTTTTGCAAGTTTCACTAATTTTGACAAAACAAAAACTAAACAGAATGTATCCTCCGAATAAAAAAGTTTCTTGGTGCAGAAAAGTTGAATTTATAATCGTCGAAAATTAGCGGAAAGAGTGTTAAAAATTTACTAATTTTTTGTTGAATTCTCAAAGAAAGTTGTAAACTAGTTCGCAAAATTCAGAGTCGGAAATTATAAGTCAGTTCCACAGCGAAAATAATATGATAACGCACGTTTATATTCCCATCGATTTGCATTTCCCCCGATATGCAATGATGCTGACATTTTGTTTTCCGATTAGCCATAAGTTCTGCGGTATGTTTCGGTAGAACCCAAAGTTAGCAACTTCGTAGAATATATTTTTTTATTTATGTGACGTGTCTGAGGAAGGCGCGAAAAAACACATTCTTCCGATCGAACGAGGAAAATTATATATATTCTCTTTTTCTCTCTCTTTCCTTTTTCCTTTTCTTTTTTTATCGCTGCATTAGATTCTTCGATTTTAAAAATCTTCAAATTCTCTCCTCGAACAAAATCTACTTTCTCGTTCTTTTCAATCAAAATAGCGGTAATAAATTTACATAACTTACATTATATTTCTGTGTATACCGAATAATCATAACTGTGTATATCTGACATGTGTTTTAATTGAAAACAAAGAAATAAAATGTCTACAACCGTCTATTTGCTGAATTTTTTAAGCAACTCTTCGATAAACTCAACAAAACCATAAAATAAAGATGAGAAAAAGTTGATTTTACAACACACAACACATACGATTAGAGTTGTTTTTTCCCGTACGACAGAGCACGACACTAAAAAAAAAAAGCTCTCTTGCTAATTGGTTGTTCAAAACCAAAAGATGGGGAGATTTCCGGGGAATTTGCGAGACGTAGGTCGTCCCGTGGGATATCAAGGAAATTCTACAGATCGGAAGGTCTTTCAAATATTTAGCAGCAATATCCAATTTCGCTTTCTGTATCCCCACAATTCTTCATAGTTGATTTACTGAGGTCGTTGCTCGTCTAAAATCCATTTTTGATCGATTACATATTTAATTACGTACTCGTAAACTTTTTTTGTGCATAACAGTAAGTACGTAACAGAGAGCGTTGTACAAATAACTGCTAAATATTTAACTTATTCTCTGATCACACAATATCTCTCGAACATATGTAACTTTTTAAAGCTTCCCGATTTATTGTAGTAAGTTTTTTTCGTTGATCTCTGTATCGATCAAAAAGTCAGCGATACAATAAAAAAAAAAAGTTAGAATTAAATGCGAATAGCTCTTCGACGAGTTGATCCTGCTTGCGAGATAATTCCTAAATGCGAGAAAATTTCGTGGATACCAGTGACACATAATGGTTCGTCAATTTGGAAATGACAAGACGCGTCTTTCGTCGCTCCAAATGGAACTTCTAAATGGATAAGATATAAGAGTTAACACTTGAGCAAAAAAAGGAATTAGGTGTCTGATGTATGAGCCACCGTTATCCACCCGTTCGCTTCCGATGAAGCATACGCGCTGTAAATGATAGCGACATTTTTCTCTGCATTATTTCTCTGCGAAAAACATAATAAATCCGGATATATTGCGCGATACAAAAAAACCATTGGAACGTCGAAAAAATATACGATCGCGTAACGATTAACATGCGAAACAATTGCACAAAATTCTGCAACGCATGCTTATCGGAAATGTTTCTCAATCTAGGACGTATTATAAAATGTGAAAGGATGACAATATCGATCTTCGTACTATATAAACATAAAAATGTTAACAAAGATTGCATCGCGAGACATTCGATAAACCTCCACACCCACAGACACGCACACAGAGCGAGAGATATTTTCTTCGCGCAAAGTTTGCAGATTCGATCTTTCGCGACATCGACACGAACAAACGTACAAGTTAGGGAAGTAGAGATGAAATAACAGGGTGATGCATGTCCCGTGTACCTAGGGGGTGCGGGGGATGACACACGGAGAACGTGATCCTGTGACTGATCCGTGAAAGCGTGAAAGGGTTTCTACTCCTTTTTCCATCCCTTTATCCACTCTACGAGAACACGGGGGTGTCGCGAGGCAACGATCAATCACTCCATGCCACAGCACCGACGCACTCCCTTCCCACTTAACTTCTATCTTTCTCTCTCTCTCTCTCTCTTTCTCTAATATCACCCTGCACCGCGCTCTTCTTCACCATCCGTAAAAGATATTCACATAAAGGATTTTCTACTGATACAGCCGAAACAACGGCTCTTCTCCTAAATCAAATGCACTCAATTTCGTTATCTGCGCGTTGCGTTTATCGTCACCGTTTTAATTACATCCGTAATGTTAAAACCTAACCAAAATAAAAAGCAATGTATTCCTTTGACGCGTGAAAATGTCGCGCAAAGATGTTTTTCCGAACAGCATTGTCTGTCGGTTCATAACATCGCGTTAATTTTCATAAAAATTGTTCAAAAATATTTTCGAAGAAAACTATTCGCAGTAACGGTTTCTTTAGGATGTCAATGACCGTAAAAGAAGGGAAGAAAAAAGAGAGAAGAGAAAGAAAGAGAAACAGGCAAATAGCGTGAAAGAGAGAAAAGCAGCGAGCGATTGAACACTGAAAGAAAGCGGACACACAGAAAATCGTAGGTCAAAGTACTATACGCTACCTTTACGGGTTGCGTCCGTGCTTGGATGATACTAAAAGTAATGTATTCATGAGATAATTATTTCTTGCATTCATTACAAAGCTGTAAAGTTTTTATTGGCCCGCTGGTCGGGCCGATGAAACGCGAGGCATGCTTACAAAGTTACAGATGACTTGCTCTCCCGGTTTCGCCTCTTTCTTTCTATTTTACTCAGACTCGTTCGTTATTCGAACCCGTTTACGGCATATTTAAGGACAGTTCTTAACCCTCGAAATCGCGCCTATAATCGAAACTCATACACAAAATCGCGTAGAGATAATGGAGGAATGTTAAAAGCATTCTTTAATATAATGTTTAACGATTTTGGCAAATATTCTTGCGGAAAAAAATATAAAATGGAAGCAAACAACTGAAATACAAGAAAACACGATGCTATTAGCTTAGAATTGTTATAATGTATTGTTCTAGTTAATTGTTAACGAGAATTAATTAATTATAAGAATTGGTCATATAATATTCTGATTATTATAATTACTTGTTAGCCCTGTTGAATTATTTTATTAATATTGTCACAGATTTTTTTATACTCTTTTACAAAATAAACAAATAGCAAGAGAAAAAGAGAGAAGAGAAAAGTAACATAGTAGATGATAGAAGAGTTATCCCAGAAGGATGCGAAGGCGCCGATAGAATATCAAGAACTTTGCTGGAAAACCCTGAACAGAAAACATTATTCCTTCCTGTATTGCCAAGTGGGAAAAATACATCACAGCCTTTCCGTCGTATAAAAATGTGTTTATGCGTTGCACACCGGGAATAGAAAACATCGTTCCGGGGAGTTTCCCATGTCCCGACGCTGACACAGGAATATGCCAACGTTCATGGGAGAAGAGAAGAAACAGAAAGGAGAGAGATGACAGTAGTTTTTCGTTTTCCACTTTTCTCGCTTTAATATCGCGAAAAACTTTTGTTAGCTTTTTTCTCATAATGTAACATTTTTTTTATGTAAAAAACATCTAAGGATCGTTGAAATAAAACCGATTAAGAGTCGACGAAAAGCTTCGATGTGCAAGGGAGAAAAGACAGGATTTCTAACAACGGAGGCAGAACTCGGAAGAATGGAATTGACGGCGCGAAAATCATGAAGACCGGAAACCGGAAACAAAGCTCATCGTTATACACTATCCTGACGTCAATGTAGGAGAATGTCGGACCGAGATCGACCGTCACTACTCGAACGTAGGAGAATAGTGCAGTTTAAGTGATGACTTTTTCACTAACAATTTGTATATTTATCGAGTAACTTTTATGTGACAAAAGTATACAATATTTTTTAGTTTAAAATGTCATACAAAGAATTAAATTGTACTTACATTTGCACATCAACTACAATTCAGTTCTTTAGTAAATATTGTCTTAAATTTATTTGTTCAAATGTCTGATTTTTTATTTCTATGTAAATAGCAAATCGCGAATACATGAATATACTTGAATACATCATGCAGTTATTTTCTAAGTTAAATTACTCACCGGAAAATAAAGGGAAGAGAATGGAGAGATCGAATGGTTTTTGTTCCGACAAAGAGCGTTAAACGATGATGTCGGAAAGAACGATGAATGTCGAGGGTGCAAACGTCGGGACACGAGATTTCGGCACGTGTTCACAGACATGTCTGCGCGATTCCCATAATCTTGTGCGGCTCACACTCGAGCTTTCGTTTCTTCCTGTAAAAAAGAAAAGCAGAGAGGAGAATTGGAATCGGCTTTCCGAAATTGCGCGCCGTCCTCGTAAGCATCCCCAGGGAGAGAAATGCAAACACACTTTTGCTAAATGCGTGATCTGAAGGAAAAGGAAAACAACATAAGAAAGAGAGAGATGCTTTCTCTTGTTGTTACTCTTTCAGAATCCAAACTTCTATCTTTCTAAATACAAGATAAAGCCGAGAGAAGCACCACAGAAGGCTTTATGTTCAAACAAATGAATTGTTCGCGCAATTGATTAAATACGAAGAAAACATTCATATAAAAAAAAAAGAAATTTTAACTATTTAAATAGAAAATTTATAGTTTTTTCGCGTGTAAAATAAATATAAATGTTTTTATTCATACTTTGCACATGTGTCGCAATACAGGAGTTTTGTGTTTTTTGCAAAACAAACATAAAATAGAAAATATACAAAACAAGACGCCAGAAGAAATTACTTTTTGTTGAGAAAAAGTAAAAAAAACTATTAAAACCAACCAAAACTAAAATCACTTTTTTTTTACTTCATATAGATATAGAATCTCGTATTTACCGTTATTATATGTTTTGTAAAAATATCTTTTTACTCACATGCGTCATCTAGCGCAATTATACGACACTATAATTATATCTTTTCAAACTAAATCTGATATCTATCGAGTTTGGATTATAGGAAATCAATTATAACGCCATCTTACGAACACTATTCGAATTATGAGTATTTTCGATATGTATTTCAAATATCGATTTCTCTTTCTCTTTACAAAAATAATATAATCCAAGAGAATATATAACGAAAATCCACATTGCTTATTTTTCTTGCAAAAATATACAGAGATATAATATATATATATATGTATATCTCTTTAATAACATAATTTAAATCACTGATTTAATGAATTATTGTATATAAATTTACATGATAACATTTTAAGTAAAAACATAATAATAATAAATCATAATTATCACAAATCAATTAAAATTATTTATAATTACCATCTACAATTATCAAAAATCACCTGAACTATTTAAAACCACACCATGTCTTTCACTGTTGAACTCCACTATAAAACTGACTATTCCTTTTTTACTGAGATTTCTGTATGCAAAGTAGTAGAATGAATATAAACTCCACCAACTTTCTTTTCTTTTTCTTAATCTCAATCCTATATAAAATAAACATTTCATTATAATCTAAAATAATCGTAACATTTAATTATAAAGTAATCTAAAATAATCTTGACAAATATATTTCTTTATAAAAGTACTTCATGTAACTTTACACTTTATGAAAAACAGTTTTGAAAATACTTATAGATAAAAAGAAATATCCACATTGCTTATTTGTTTTCTCTTATTCTTTTATTATCTTTTATCTTATTATAGAAGATAAGGGTTTGAAAAAATAGAAATAAATACAACTTTGTTCTAAGTAAACTTTTGATATATTATTATGTCTGTTCCACAATAGCACCTTAGAAAACACAATCAATACTTTCAATATTCCAGTATTAACATTAGTATTTAATATTATTTAATAATAAGTATTTTAATTAATATGTAATAATAGTTGTAGTAGTATTTTATAAATTTTATTAAATAATGCAAAGACAATGCTTGGTAATAAGCTATTTCTGGATGAACATAACAATCAAATATTAGAATATAATAAAGAAAACCTATTGTTTAAATAATCTTTTTATAGTAACAATATGCACAGTTAGAATGTTACACACTTAGAATCACTACTGCTTCAGATACTTCCAACACTCTGATACTGGTTGATAAAAAGCACCCTACGAGACAAATCCAACGAAAGCCTGTAGCAAACTGAGCTACCCTTTCTATGCAGAGTATCCATAGAGTAGATCCAATACGAGGCTGTCCAATCACAGGCAGCTTTCAGTCAACCCCCAGGAGTTCCTCCTTCATAGGATACGTTGGAAAGAGATAGTGGTAGCCTCGGGAGCATGCCCGTCCGAGCATGCTCGGAACGAGCAGTCTGAATCCTATTGCCCATGCGTTGTACCCTATCAATTTTGACTAAAAACAGAAGAAAAATTGACTAACTTAGATATATAAAGATAACACACACACAGTTAGATATATCAGTACCTATACCTTAAACTTTAACAGAGTTTAAAATCATCTAACTGATAATAATACTTATATCCATGTGCTTGTTTGTAATAAAATCATACAGAAGTTTAACACTAAATATTTCATAAAAAGATCAGAGGAACAGGCAATACTTTTTCTGCTGCAACACCCTTTTTTAGCAGCTACCCCTTTTATATAGAGAAAGGGGTGCCTGTACCCCTTTCAAAGGGGTTAAAAAAGAGGGGACTCAGTAATATAGCATCAGAGACCTTTCGATACAAAAAGATCAAATGGCAAACAAGATCAATCGGCAGTCAAAATCGAAGCAATGCTTCACTAAGAATTTTGTTTATATCGACGAAAATTTAAAGCATATTTTCAAGTTATATACATACCTCACTATCTTTTACTGGTAAACATATAATTTCTATTTTAATATATCATTTAATATATTTTTTTTCGTAATAAATTAGTTCGTATTTGCATTTAACTATTTACAGTAGACATTTATAAAAATGTATAATTTTTATTTCACTTTCACTAGACTATTATAGGTTATAAATCTCTTTTTCTCTTTCAAATCTATAAGCAAAGTATTTTTGATATCAAGATATAAAAAATGTTAGCGTTTAGAGATTTCTTTTTACTTTTGCAATTATAATTTATTGTTTCTTGACAAATATATATCTTATTGTATATATATATATACATATTTACCGACCAAGTTCATACCAATCACCTACGCAGACATGTTCTTAAATACCGACCTTGCAAAAATCAATAAGAGAGTCTTTAAAGCACCGGTTTGCTTCAAAATGGCGGCACCAATCAGAAGCGGAGTGTGATTGCTGAACTCTGATTAAGCTGCAATCGCAAATCTATGGTTTTGTTGCGCTCTCTATGTTTTACTAATAGAACTCTAATTACTCCATCACTCTCTCTCAATCGATAAAACAAGTACACCATATTTTTTTCATGAGATGTTTTTTAAATCTTTGTGTTCTAATTTGTTTTAAGTTCATAAATGATATCTAGTTACGAGTTATATTCACGAAAAACCAACGCTACTTTTAACAAGTCCCTCGTGAATCTTTGAAAATCTTCTGAAATTGATCTTTAACTACACACATATATTGAGATTTAAATATGGCGCTTCTCCTTCCACTTGTCATTTAATTCATTCTTTTTGTGGCATTTTACGGCGACGTTCCAGGCTGACGCTGGAGGTGTTTTTCTTATCCCAATAATTCCCCTGCCCCTGACGTGGCGTGGATCAGCGTGAATGAGTTTAATGGCGTATGGACTAGCAGAATAGGAATAGGTCTACTGAGCCATAAGAGCACCATCAGCGTGAATGACAGAATATGGTGGGCTGTACAAATAAAGCGACGGTTATCAATATATGGTCGTGATATGTCATATAGATAGATCTGTTAAAACAATAATTGTCACGAACGGGCACGAGCTAGATTTCTTTATAATATTTAATAATTGTTTTATTTCTTACGTGACGTTTTTACGTGACGTTGCGACATGGGTCTATGCAAGTGTCCGAAAAGAAGAGTAACGAATCAATTTTGTTTCGAGCACCGTGTCAATGTATGCGAACATTGCATGGTCACAAATCATCCAAAGGTACTTCTCACATTATTTTATTTGTTTCTAAATATTTATATTTAGACGCATTTGACTTGATTGTTATCACATGTGCAATGTCAAGATGTATTGTGTTGCATTTTACAGTGTATAGTACAGTCATACCTGTTATGGCTTCATGATCACGACTATAATCCAATCTGTACGTTATGTTCCAATAAATTAAATGATGGTGATTGTGTGAGGCTAACATGTTATCACATGTATCATTGGGTATGCTTGGATCGATATGCAAGAGATCTACCAGCAACCACTGCGCCAGCAGGATATACTTGCCCTGCTTGTAAAGCTTGTATCTTTCCACAACCGAAGCTAGTATCACCAGTTGCTGATGTACTGAGAGAAAAATTGGCTACTGTAAATTGGGCCCGTGCTGGTCTTGGTTTACCATTGGTACATATTGCACTGATAATTCTCACAGAGTTCCAAGAAGGTACAATCTTGTGTTACATGATGTTCTTCTGTTTTCTAGCTAAGCAACGATAGAGAACAGAAAACAGAACATGAGCGTCCTTCCATAGTAGTGGACAATACTATGTTCCAAAATCATACAATGACTACGCCATCGTCGTCCACTGTAGCTATATCTCGTACAAGTACCGTCGATTCAAATTCCACTGTCAGCAGTGTGCACACAAACAGTCAAAAACTCGGTCCGCCTTATTCTGTTGTGAACATTGACTCTTTTCAAGGATTATCTTCAGCTTCCAGAAAAGTATGCGAGGCCTATGACGATCCGAAAGACATATTCTTTGATCACGATGAGAACAAGTATCAGAGGAAGTCCGCTGTGGAATGGTTTCTACGATGGTGGAAACTGATACTGGGAGCGCCGTCCCGACAGAGAACCACGAGACATCTGTATAAGAGATATGTCGTAATAACTATTGTTGGATTTTTGTTTTTTATTGGGCTTATTCTGATTTTTTCGCAATTGGGCAAAATGGCTACGGATGGTGATCCGAGCTTCGATATGATGGCGAATCCTAATCTAAAGTTTAAAGGAGACAAGCTGTAATCTCTTCAATCGCGTGTGTGCACGATTGTCGATGCTCGTATATGATGAACAAAGTCTGGAAGTACTAAAAAAAATCACGAAACATATAGTTCCAATAGGACCGAATATAATTGCGATAATTTGTAAACGAGTGCGCACTTTTCTAGTTAGAACTTATGTATATTAGCAGTGCATGTGTGTGTGTGTGTGCGTGCATATTATGTACATTATGTGTGTATCTGCGTGTGCGTGCGTGTGTAAATAACAGTATATAATACAATAAATATTTGTTATATAAATTTTTTATGTAAATTATATATCTTGTCATTAAAGGCGTATATTTAAACCTGCAAGAGAACTGTGTTAAATTATTTTTCCGTGAATTTGTGTGAAAGATTGTTGTGTTATATATGTGTGAAACACTAACATTGAGATACTTGGGTTTTCTTGATGAACTAAATTTTCATCTTTGTGAAAAAATAGTTTGTTTCATATTTCAACAATACAAATACGCAATGAGAAGTGTGACATGTATACACATGTCCAAAGATTTTCCTTGAGTGTGTGCGAAGGAAATTTAAAATTTAAATAAAATCAGGTCGATTCTCGCGCAAACAACTGTTCCATGAAATATTAAAATGCTTCTAGCGTGCTACATAAAAATGATCTATCGATCAGTCTGCCGAAACATTTCTCCTCTCAAGATGCTAACTTGAAACAAAAATGATACAATGTTAAATTGCGACAATAAATTCTGTCTCATTGTTTAATAAGATCTGTAAAAAATGTATACGATCTTTAAAAGTCAATTTGCTGCCAATCTGCAAGCTTGTATACATTTGTTGTCAATCTGCCGACATTGCGTTTATCGAAGCGCTGCCCAATAAAACAAGTCAAATTTCTCCTTCCAGTTGAACGGAGCCGGTCGCAGGCAGTGGAACGATCGCGTTGTATCTCACTCCCTTCGATTCGACGTGCGTGCTAAGCAAGTATGCTTCCGCGACTTTATACAAGTCTGAAAAATTACTTTGTCAATCCTCAATGTGAGTATATTAACACAAGTATGAATAAAATTTTTGTTAGTTATTACTTATCGTAATAATGTTTCATTGATACAGTAGGCAGAAAGAAGATTGATACATATTTACGTATATGTATTTGTACAGAAAGATAAGTTACTCAAAGATAAAGCGAATATATCAGACCAACGTAATGAGCTTGGAAAGAAACGTACATATCAGTAAATTTACAATGTGGAAAAGATATTCGAAGATCTTGTATATCAGTATAGCGACTTTGTGTGTTTTTAACTACTTACTGTATAACGGATACATAAGAGTGGTCGCAGCGCTTTCAGTAATTTCGTTTGGTAAGAAGATCTAGTTGCTAGCTTAGCTTGCTTATTTATTATTCGCTGATTCGGCGCCGCTTTGGAAACAAGGATATATCTTGATTGAAAATAAATACTTTCCGGTCGTTTTGCCATAATTTAGTTTTTGATTGTGATCTTCAAGTGTGAATAATATAAAATGCATTGTAAAACTTCACAAAGTGAAGACCATCTTTCTTCTTTTGAAAAAAGAAATTACTCCAAAAATTTAGTAATTTCCTGGTTTTTTGTGTGTGTTTATATTTGTGTATAAAACTATTAGTTTAAATTTGATGACGGTAAAGTGCTCCTTACTTTTTTCTCTTCTCAGGTGCCGCCGCGTCGTATTACTACTTCAATCGTCGTCGGAAGATTAAAGCGCAAGATCTTATTGTTATAACCGGTTGCGATTCGGGTTTAGGCTACAGTTTGGCTATGCACTGTCGAGCTCAGGGTGCGACAGTTTTAGCTGGAATGCACGGGGCCACGGAAGTTCCTTCGAGCGAAGCTAAAAAATATCTGGAGCGCAATGGTATCATCACTCACGGTCTCGATATAACAAATGACAAATCTGTCTATGAGTTCGTGAAAAAAGTGCAAGAAGTATTAAAAACAAAAAATTTAGGTAAGTAATAAATAAAGCAAAAAAGATAAGTAATCAAAAAAATTAAAATAAACACTTTTGTTTCAAGTGATAACAATTTGCAAGATTTTTTTAATCGTTTACCATGTATTGTTTGCAGAGATGCACGCATTGGTGAACAACGCTGGAATAATGATTATTGGAGAATTTGAATGGCAAACTCAGAAGCATGCGGAACATCAAATAAACGTGAACCTGCTGGGAACAATGAGATTAACGCGAGAGATGATGCCGATTTTACGAAAACACAAGAGCAGAATTATCGTGGTATCCAGTCACTGCGCCACTGAATCCTTGCCAGGAATTAGCATATACGGAGCAACGAAAGCCGGTCTTGACGCATGGGCAACTGCTCTTCGAACAGAGATTGATAAGTACGGCGTCAAGGTGATTTCCTTTGTACCCGGTCAGTAAAAACTGTTAAAAGTACACTGTACCTTTATAAATGAATAGTTTACTTTTTATATTGTACATATTTTACTTTTTTTTAATTATGATTTCCGTCGTGTTATATCAATTTAATAAATTTTTTTTACTTTTTCTGCAAAAAACTGCAGGTGGCTTTGTAACAGAAAGTGGCATTATGAGACGACAAAAGCAGTACTTCGATGAAATGCGACATAAAATGACATTCGAAGCATGGGAATATTATAACGAATATTTCGAGACATATAACGCGTATTTTTCACAGGTTTCACAGCTCCGAAAGTCTTCATCTGTGACGCTGCTGTCGGATTCGAAAATCTACGAGATTTTCGATGGCGCTCTCCTTGATATCCGTCCGTCCACAGTTTACAGGTGAAATGTTAGATTTTTGTTGTTACAATGTATCTCTAGATTGTAATTAATCTCGAAATTGTGATTAGTAAGTTTAAAGATCGTAATTTCTGTTAATTATATAATTCGTGTACCTTTAAATGAAAAATATTATTGCAATTTTGCGCTAACAGATAAGGATTATAATTGTTACATTTTATTTTCAGATCCGAGTCTTGGAGATACTTTTTTTATCGAATACTATTTAAAATCACACCCGTATCGATACGTGATCGACTGGTACTAAGTTTTGTTCGAGTACCAATGTGGAAGCCCAAAAAACAATAATACAATGTGCAATTATAGTTAGTGCAACAACTTATGTTCTACATTTATTTCATAGAAATATTAAAAAAGTAAAAATTCCACATAATATATAAGAAGAGTTTATATAAAAATATATATACAAATAAACTGCTTACTTTAACTTTACTTTATCCTTAGATTTATTCTTCTTTCGTAATCTCTGAATATGTTTCTTTAGTTTACCTGTATTTTGTAAGTCTTCATATTGCTTGACTAAATCCAAAATCTTCTTTTCAGCTACAAAAGACAAAATATATTATTAAATCATTAATTATAAATAAACTATATGCTTTTTTTTATTTACTTACATTTCTTTTTGAAAACAGGCTTTTTTCCTTGCTTAATAGATTCTAGTAATTCCCTTTTCTCTTGTTGCTGTTTTTTGTCTTTCTCTTTTTCCCGTTTTTCTTCTCTCAACTGATTTTTAAGTCTTTGAATGAGATATTTGATTTTTTTTATAGATTTTGAATCTGTAGTTGTTTCCAATTCTTTTTGTAAAGTTT
The DNA here is from genome assembly GCA_014825685.1 of Pseudomyrmex cubaensis. Lineage (NCBI taxonomy): Eukaryota > Metazoa > Arthropoda > Insecta > Hymenoptera > Formicidae > Pseudomyrmex > Pseudomyrmex cubaensis. The sequence continues at coordinate 204,393 of QVOA01000321.1, forward strand.
TCAGATCATTTTTGCGTACTTTTGTAAGAAATCCATAAGACTTCCTGAAAGCTTTCTTATCAAATGTGCCACATAAGCTATCAAATCTAGGATCCCGAGATTTAACTTTTTTGTCAGAAATCACATCATTGAACTTGAAATCAGGCATTGGTTTCTTAGAAGACATTTCCCGTGGCCTATTTTTATTTTCCCTCTTAAAATCAGTTTTTTTCTTGTTTTCTATCCCAAATACTGTTTCATTGTATAGTTTGGTACCTAATCTCTTCTGTAATTTTTGCAAATCTTCAAAAGATACATGTTTCAACTCTTCTTGTAGTTGTTCCTAAAGCCCACAAAACACAAAATTTATTATAAGGCAAAACATATTTAAATTATATACCAGTATAGTAAAAACTCTATATCAAAGGTTGTAAAAAATCAACAGAAATTACACGAGATGGTTCTTTCCTTTCTCTTCGATTCTTTGCAAGTAAAGGTTCTTGCTCGTTGTTCATGTTGGAATTTAAGTAGCGCGTGTGACTCAAGAACCGATAAGGTTAGGTCGAGGACCGATTAATTGACGTATATGTTAAGGCCTATCTACATAAGACGCAGATAGTAAGTCTCGCGGAATTGTCTAATCACATTGGTTGATTGGCTGTTTTGACTAACATGATTGATTAATTCCGCGAGACTGCGATGCGCAATGACAACCAATGAAAATGTGTGTCTTGTTTATTTAGTGCTGACATCTCAGCTTCAGAGCGTGGAAACTACTTTCCATACTACCTTCTATACTTATATAAACAATCTCTTGCCGCGAAGTCTTATGTGTATACATAATTGTAAATTTGATTTTTTGTAAGTGACTTTATGTCAGTGAAAAATGAAATCGAACATAGCAAATGCTGTTCATCGACGAGAAATGGGATTTGGTAAATACATATGATACTTTACAAAAGTATACATATACACACACACACGCACACACATACGTGTACACAGTCAAATAAAATCGCTATAATCTAATGTATTTTTTTGTTATTATTATAGAACCAATACATGATTATGATATTGCACTTTATCGTTTGACATGTTACTATGACAATATATATCGCGGCATACCGCCAAATGCAGATGGACCTGACTTTAATCCTGAAACCCCAATGTTTGCATGTCGCTTTTCTACTAAACAAGACCATGAGCACATACTCGCTTTAGCAAATGAGGATGGAAAACTTGCCCTTCAAGATACAAGATCTGAGAAAATAAATAATCAACCTTTAGCTGGAGCACAGGTTGCTATTTATTTTGATAGACATTTTAGATTATTCATATGTCTATAATATTAATAAAAAATATTTTCTTTAGGCACATTGTAATGCAATTTTTGACATTGCATGGATGCCCGATGAGTTAAAGTTGGTTACAGTATCAGGTGATCACACAGCACAGCTCTGGGATGTTAATAAAGGAATACGTCAACTCAGATGCTTCCAAGCACATACTCGAAGTGTAAAGACAGCAATATTTCGTGATCGAGACAAAGGTGAAATGTTGAACAATTATATACATAGAAGTTTTATATACATGTAAATATACTATTTCGGAAAAAATAAGAAATACTTTATAGATACTTTTAAAATTGAGCATTATTAAAAAGTACATTCTCTTGTAAATTTTTATAGCTGTTTTTGCAACTGGTGCTAGAGATGGCTCCATTATGGTATGGGATATCAGAGCCAGCCAGGCAAAACCCGATAATTGCATAGCAAATGCACACAATGTTAATGCACATAATATAATGAAACGGAAGACAGTTGCACAAACATCAAGAATGCAAAGCATCACTGGTTTAGTGTTTCAAGATGATTTTACATTAATTTCATGTGCTGCAGGCGATGGGTACGATTGACAAATAGCTGTTGATAATTCGTAAGTAAGACTCTTGTTCCAACTCTTATTCTTTTTTTTTCTTGTTCTAGTTTGATAAAAGTATGGGACTTGCGTAAAAATTATACTGTTCATAAAAAAGAACCGATTGCCAAACATTGCATGAATTATGCAGGAACCAGCTCAAAAAACGGTTTTTCTTCGTTGTTAATATGTCCTGCTAAAATCACATTGTACGCAAGTTGCATGGATAATCATATATATGCTTATAACGTATCATCATATAATCGTCAATCAGGCAAGTAATTTTTTCTGTTAAACTGCAAGTTATTTTACATGTAAGCATTAAATAAAATTACAAACAATTTGTTGTAGTAATGGCATTTTACGGACATCAAAATTCTACATTTTATATAAAAACCTGTTTGAGCTCTGATGGCCGCTACCTTGTCAGTGGATCCAGTGATGAACTTGCATATATTTGGCACACTAACAGACCAGGTTTGCCGTTAGTAAAACTTCATGGCCACACAGAAGAAGTAACGTGCGTTTCTTGGTACAATAAAAACGACATTAAGGTTAATATTTATTTATATTATAAATTAAAGCTAAAATTATTTTATATTATTATTTGTCTAATTCTGATAATCATTTCAGATAGTAACGTGTTCTGACGATTATACCTACAGATTATGGACAGTTGGATATGAAGATAAAGCAGACAATGAGGATAGACAGATATCTGGTCGAGCTGAAGTTGTACTAGACAATTTTCCAATAGATCATACAAAGTTGGAAACTACTCCAACTACTAAATGCGCTAATTGTAAGCAAGAAATTGCAACACCAGATTCGAATACTACTCCGGGTAAGAATAAAGCGCACTACAAGAGCGAGTTCTAAAATTCTTTTTTTTTTTTTTTTTTTAAACACTTGAATATTTTAAAAACAAATTAATCTTTGTACACAGTTAAAACTCCTGAGTTTAACAATGAAAAAAACTTCAATCATCATGGAGATAGACAGAATTCTCTCAAACGTACCTATCAACAAATGATGATAGGATCTGAAGAAAAATTTAATTCAATCTTATCTCCTATTCGCGAAAACCACGAGATGATTTTTACAAAACGGGCTTATATGGATAGCAGTACACGACGGTTTGGCAGGGAGAATATTATTAATTCAAGTAGAGGCTATGATTCGGACGAACCTAGTACGAGCCAGTCTGGAAGCATAGACGACGGAATTCTTTTCTCGCCTACATCTAACTTGCCAAATTTTGTCTTGGACGGTACGGCGCCGCATTTGCTCGAGATGTCACCGCAGAAATGCAAAGAGAATGTAGATTGGTTAACGAAAATAAGAAAAGAAAAATACGAACGCAGAATGTCAATTCACAAAACTCAAGTGACACCTGGTCAAAGATCTAGTAGATCGCGATCAACTGAGCCTCAGAAGGTAACAAAATCTGCTAGGAGTACGTTATTAGATTTCTTCAAAGCTGCGAGTAACGATTGCGAAAAAAATCCCCGTTCGAAAAACAGTTTTACTCCTTCAACAAGTTCGGAAGATAGTATACCTTCCACGAGTTTAGGTAAACAATAGCAGACAGTAAATAGTTACGAAAAAAAATATTGAAAACATTTTCGAGACTTCCACATCGCATAATGTAAATATCTCGTATATATATCTTAAGATCTTACACAATCCGCGGGACTATTTTGCAACGTTTTACTTAACATATGCGTTACAAATGTAGCGTTACACAGACAAAATGTAAAAATGGACTTTGTTAGGCGTTATCGAAATTGTTGTAAATTTACAGAATAAGGAAAAGCCGGTTAATATTATAAAATTTTACACTTTATAAAGAGACTGCTTTATATCAAAGTGATAAAAAGTAAAACGCGCAATAATGTACTTGTCTTTAATTAGCACAATTAGAGATTAGTATTTAAAACAATTTTTAAATTGTAAGATATAAGTACGGCCTGCCATAATCAAATCTTTTAGTGTAAGAACGTGATGTGTCAAAAACCGTATGTAATATTAATGTACAGTATAGACCAGTACTCGCTAAGTTACGATAAGTGAGGATTGTAGCTTAGGCTTAGGAACCTGCATTTAGAAATGCGTTAGCTACAACTCTAATTGACTCCAATTTGATGAACAGTGATTTAGACTAATGACATTTATAGTCAAAATATTTTTTTACGCGCAATAAATTATTTTTTATATAAAAACCAAAGTTAAATAATATTTTTTCGCACACACACACACACACACACAAACCACACACAAAGTTTTAAATACCTTTTTGACTTGTCACTTTCCGTTATTTGTAAGTACTGTAAATCTCAACTTCTGGTCACATATCTTTAGATGCTACAAATTACTTTTTAAATTTTTTTGCATTTTTTATTGTTATGAAATACTTTATATATTAAGTATTCGATTTTGGACAAAATATTGTTACAGATTGTGGGAGTAATCTGATTTGAATTGGCTTCAATTCATATTCTTCATGGTCAATATAAAATATTTTATCTTTATCACACTGAAACAAAATTATTATATTAAAATTAATTAATTACAGAGTCTATATCTATTTTCACCACACATCTATCTATAAATATGATAAAACAAGCTACTTACAGCTTCAGGATATAATTGAATATCTTTTGCACCTAACAGTACATTTACTGGTAATTCATTTTCCATTTCTTGTTTCCATCCTTTTTCAACAAATTTCGTATAGCTGATATTTTCTGGACCTTTATACAAAAGTGGATAAAGTTTAAATATGTACACTGATTATGTGTCACTGACATAACATATTAGTAGAAGAGAATTAGAGGAGAACTCATTCCTCACATCATTAATTTTAATAAATATGATTTTATTACCTAGGGCTATTTGTAACGAAGGCACCGATTCAACTGAATTCTTTGAATTTTTTTCTGTACTTATACACAGTTCTGTTGTTGAAAAAGGCATCTCGTAAAATGTAGCACAGTTATCATTTACTACTTTGCTATAATCAATGTGATTATCTGAGAAATATAATGAAATATATTGTGTAAGTTATATTTAAAAGCTATTTTATTTCTATTTTTCTTCTCTTTGTATATTGTTTGTATATATTTGCTTTACAAATAGTTTTATTCTTTCTAATCACCAATTTAGCTTATTATTAAAATTTGTTTTACCTAGAACAAACGTTTTTTTCTTAGGCAAAAATGCATGCCACCATCTTCTACTCAAATTTGTAGAATGATTATGAGACAATTCGTTGGAATAACAATTTGAACATCCTTTGCAAGGATTAGTATATTTCATTACTGCACTGCATTTCCAATTTAAATCTGATTTGTAGCCACTGAAGATATAAGCTGCATATCTATGTTACAAATTTAATATCATATAATATATAAGATATATGTATACACAGACTTGTGTGTAGAATTTAAGATAAATAGTATTTACTTGCGTAAAGAACCCCAGTACCAATATTTATCAACATGTGCATGTGTATCACTCCAAGCTCCCCATTCTATACTTCCTGCAGCATAAACTGGTTTTACAGGTTTCTCTGGATCCTCCTTAAATTAAAATTGTCTTTAAAATAAAGTCAATGTCTTATCTCAATGCAATTTGAACTGTTCATATAAAAGTAACAAAAATATACACACATACATACTTCTAATACTTCGATCTCCATAGTGTCTATCAATTTTAACTTATTTTCAATAATTGCCATTGTTGCATCAATCATATGATGTACTTCAGCCAAATTTTGATAATTTCCATAAAATTTACTTGCAATTGTATTTGTGTTTCCCAGGGGCAAAATTCCAATAGGACATTGCCTGACAGAATGGAGATTGTGTTCATATTTTCTCATTAAACCAGTTATAACATCAGACAAGGTACCATCTCCTCCTGCTACAATAATAGCATCCGTAGGTGTTTCTAGATTTGTTATTATACTACGTGCATGACTTCCTGATTGTGTATCAATGACAGTAACAGAAATACCAGCTAAGTGCAATAAAGGCTCACAATATTTCTCAAATAGTTTCTTAGCTTTTCTAGAGAAAGAAAAAAGAATTATTCATTATTTATCAATTAATTACTTTTAAAAGCTGATATTAAAATTCTTATTTTTCTCTACCAACCTTCTTTTAGCTGCTGGATTCAAAATAACAGTTACATGACGAGGCTTGGCATGTGTTGAACAAGGAGCATCTCCATACTTAACTACATCTTCACAATATTGATACATTAATTGTTCTACACTACAAGTTATACAAAAAAACGTTAAGATATATAAAAAGAGATACTAATAAAAGATGCAATATATATTAAAAATAAAATAGAAATTAGAAACACAGAAGAAAGATGTAGGTTATGTTACTCATGATTTCTTACTCATATGCTTCTTTGCCATATGAAATTCCATATGAGAAAGCTGCCGCTGCAAACACAGATTTCTTCCAATTATTTCGTATTGTCTTTAGAAAGTTCAATACTCGAGCCATGTTGTCATTGAAAATTTAAACACTTGAACTTTTTTGTGATAATTATTCAAAATACTTTCATCAGCTTCAATCTTGATAAAATTAAGCTCGTTCGACGCCGGTTTTACATGAAACGAAAGAATCTGGCAGAAAAACGCGTTACTCGATCCTGCGAAGCGAGTAATTAAGCGTGAAAGATCCTCAGAGGTTGGAAAATCTGTCACATTGCTGCAGTCAACGACCATGTGCAACTGCAGCACTACAAATGATTCAAAGCATTACATTTGTGTTTTATTTGTAGACAGAAAACTGAGAGCAGTCACGGGCGCATTTTACATGTTTTTGTTCACGAGCGCCGCGATGTCCACGTTTTGTACGCATAAACTATACAAACCGAGCGCACCTTCAATTATCTCGCTGAATTCAATGGCATGAACCGCTCTCAGGTTTCAACTCTGCGCACTTGTGTGTCTTTTGTTTATGGCCAATAGCCTGAGGCTTATGAGCCATGAGCATGAGATCCAAGATAAAAATGGTAGTTACCGAAGACAATCGTGATAGCACGGAATTAAATGTCAGAGAAAACATGGATAATGGTCAGCCCAATGGTGAATTGGTTCCAAGAACTGAACAGAATAACGACGAGAGAAATGTGCGTTCAATTTGCATATTATTTATATTGCTTATATACATATTTTCACGGCCTTTCAAATATATCTTGAAAACTTGTGGCATTGAACCGTTTATCAAGGTTTTTGAAAATACACGTGTAATTTTTTATTGTAAATGATGGTTGAGAGAAACTATACATGTACAAACAGAGAGTTACAAGAGCTATTGAGATTTATTTAAAAATTATTTATTTTGTTTCGGCTGATTTGTGTGTGCTGAAATGCTGTTAAAGAACTTAATTGTTTAACTCAGAGATTTATTTATTTACAGACAATTGCTGAGCATGAAGAACAAAGAAGAAAAGCTCAGCAACCATCGCGCTTAGAATCATTCTTTGCCATAACTAAGTCGCTAATTATACGAGCTCTTATAATTTATTTTATTAGTAGCTTCTTCAGACGTCCTGAAACCAAGTCTCCCAATATTAGCGATACACGCATACAAGCTGTAAATATATTTCCCAATGGAACGTTATTTGATCTTAGCGTTTATCTGTCGGAATCAGAGAACTTTGATCAGTTTGACAATCAATCTTTGATTTGGTTCGAAAAAGGACTGGTGTATGGAGATTGGTACAGTGGATCAAATCAAGATGGATCAAGAGTTCTCGAATATTCTTTTATCTCTTCAGAACGTTTAAAACAAAATGGCTCTATATATCTTCATGTATATATAACAAAAAGTGGAAAATCACCAAATCCTAAAGCTGGGAAAGGAATTTATGCCGGCGATTATATGTCTTATTCAAGAAAAATGCTAAATAAGTTTAAAAAGATTAAATATCAGAAACGACATAATTTACTGACTGGCGAAAGTACAGCCAGCAAAGAAGAAATAGCAGTATGTAATAAACACATTTTCTAAATTATATCCTGATTGTATATGTTATTATGTCTTATTGTATATATTATTAAATGTGTACATATGAACTTTTGCAGAAAGCTGAGATAATGAATCAAGAATATGTGTCACATTGGCATCCAAATTTGACTATTAATTTAGTAATTGATCAAGCTAATTGGATGTATGGGGCAGTGCCACAACCATTAGATGAATGTAAGTATTTATGTTTAAAAAAATAAAAATTTAAAAAAACTATATAGAAAATATATCTTGCGTATTGAAAGTAACTTTGTACTATCTTTTGTTTAGATATACACTTTTTACCAGGAGAAAATAAGTATAAACCAGTAATATATATGAATGATTTTTGGAACATGCAACGGGATTATCAACCTTTGAATAACACTGTGGAGCAATTGAACCTTAAATTGACTTACCAGCCAATTTCATTATTTAAATGGCAATTGTATGCAGCTCAATCTGTTAGAAATAAATGGACGTCTTTCATGGGTTTGTTTTATAATTATGTGTTGATAATAATATGAATAATAAATGCTAAGAAGTGAAATTTTGTATGTATGTACATAAAAATATATATAATAGTATATTATTATATACTAAACTTTTATTTGTTGTTTCACACAGGAGAAGCATCCGATGAAGATGATAACGATCAAGATACTTTGAAAGAAACTTTACTTGAAACAAGTCCATATCTTCTAGGATTGACTATAATTGTGTCGATTTTACATAGCGTGTTTGAAATTTTAGCATTTAAAAACGGTATGTACACAAACGTGTATATCTCATGTGTGTAAACATGTATCTCTCAAGTGTCTAAAACTTTGTTTTTATGATTTTTAGATATTCAATTCTGGAACAACAGGAAATCACTGGAAGGTCTGTCTGTCCGTTCTGTGTTTTTCAATGTATTCCAATCTCTTGTTGTTCTTCTTTATGTTCTCGATAACGAAACAAATCCAGTAGTGCGCATCAGTTGCGCGATAGGTTTGTGCATCGAGGTGTGGAAGATTAACAAAGTTGTAGATATTAATGTTAATCGAGAAGTCAAAGTACTCGGGATTTTTCCAAAAATATCATTCCAAGATAAAGGCTCGTATGTGGAGTCTTCTACGAAAGAATACGATAGACTCGCCTTTAAGTATCTCTCATGGGCTCTGTATCCTCTTTTAGGAGGATATGCGATTTATTCTTTAATGTACTTGGAACATAAGGGATGGTATTCTTGGATTCTCAACATGTTATACGGATTTTTGTTAACATTTGGATTTATCATGATGACGCCGCAGCTATTTATCAATTACAAACTTAAGAGCGTTGCTCATCTTCCATGGCGTATGCTGTCTTATAAATTCCTCAACACGTTTATTGACGATATTTTTGCATTTGTGATAAAGATGCCGACCTTGTACAGGATTGGCTGCTTCCGTGACGATATTGTTTTCTTCATATTTTTGTACCAAAGATGGATATACAAGACCGATCACACCAGAGTGAACGAGTTTGGTTTCTCTGGTGAAATGGAGGCGCAACTAGCAGAAAATAAAAAACACGCAGCCATTAAAGATCGTCCAAAAGACGAATTAGCGAAGAAGAATGAATAATACTTGGTGGGGGTTTAGCATCAAGTTTATCCTACATTGTCCTGAATCAATAATTGTCCAATACCAAAGGAATATAATTTACACACACATTCATGTTTATTTGTACAAATTGCCGTATACTATTATGTGTGTACATGTATATTCTACTGCAATATTTTCGAAATCGCATGCTGTGTTGTGAGCATACTTCGATACATTGCAAAATAAAATAACAAAAGTTTCGTTTATAGAACAAATTCAGATTTTTTATTTGCATTACGAAATGATCGAGCAAAGTATGTGCAAAAGAAAGAATGATCGGAAGTTCTTAGTAGTAAGAAGCTGCTACAGCTGAACTTCACGGAATAGTAGCGCCTTCATTTAGAACAGTGTTCGTCATATTCGGAGAAGTGATGGCTGTGTCCCCGAACAGCCCGGTCATTAAGCCCACTCCACGTCGCGTCGCGATTTGACGGTCTCCCACTCTTTGCGTCTAGCGTTTGATGTTTGTGTTTGACGCTAGTTAGATCCGATATCGCTGCGAACGTGTCGCCCTGTGTGCGCTGTTGAAACGTGTATTATTGGTCATTATTATCAAATATTATATACTAAATATATACAATAACAAATACACGTAAATTTAGTATATATTTGATAATGACTAATTATTCAAACCAGCACATATATTCTTTTAAGGCTCCTGGGTACTTCTACAGTTATATTCAAATTATGATGTCAAAAGCGAGATATATGAATTTTTGTTTTATATTGTTTTATATAAGAAACAGAATTGTAAATGCATAATGTGCTCAATAGCAATTATATGTCACTGTGTAAATATTTTAATTACAAAATGTTTACAACGCCACGATATAAAAAAAAAATAGAAGCACACACATAATCTTAAGAGAGATGTGTTGTTACGAAAAATACAACTAAATTATCATATATTCTTTATGCGTGTCATTTGTTAAATAATAAATAGATTTCTTCAAATTTTTTTTATTCATATCGCGACATCTTATGAAAGTTTACAACGTATATATATATATATATCAATATGTATATATTAGTACTTTTTGTTATTCATATAACTTTGAAAGCATCGAATTGAGAGCAACGGCGTCGAGTATGTAACGTCATATTTTGTATTCCGTTATACAATAATTTGTATAATTGAACTACCAACTTACAATATAATTTTGGACAATATACATTTATTACATATCCATTACTATCTAGGTATTCGTTTTTTCTGAATAAAATTTTTAATTTATAGCGTAGTTTATACATGAGCGTAGTTGTGCAATGTAAATTTTTAACATGGTTCTTCGACAAAAATCATTTATGTGCGATAGTAAGAATATATTGTGCAGTATTATTACAGAAAATAAGAATGTTTAAAAAAGAAAGTGCAACTCTCATGTATTGTAAACGTGAGAGGCTAATGCTATTTATTAGACGTGATTATATAAATTATCGTTTACAATAAACAAGTATTCCTCTCCTCACTGCTATTTTACTATTCCTTGCATGAGATGTATGTATATCGGAGATGTTGTAAAATTTAGGCAAAAAACAACAATGAGTATCCAAAATAAACTTCTATGCACAAATACGTAAAAAGAGAGAAAAAGAAATAAAAAATTTAAAAATACGGATTTAACTTCTAGATATTTGTCTCTTCTTTATACTATGAACAGTATAATATCGGGTTTGTCTTTCTTTTTACAAGAAGGCACTTTTCCTTCCGCGCGTAACATATGTTATCAGTAAAATCTCATATGCGTATGATACCAACCATAAACTTCATAAGCTTTACACAAGTAATCGAACGTAAGTTCGATTTATAACTTACAAGTAATATGGTAACGTTTCCATAAATCACACTAATACACAGAATTCCATTACATATACATATACACACACACAGAGGAAATAACAAAATTAATATTATGATCAGTAAATCAACATTCTACGTCAGTTGAACGGAGTGAGTAAGCGAGCGAGCGAAAGAGAGAATGACATCAACAACATATTTTGATTTAAACTTATTACTGAGTCGCGAATTATCATAGCAGACGTAAAACTTAATATCAATACTAAAATATTACTTTTCTAACTGTGTGATATATAATATAAAATACATTAAAGTTATATATGCTAGCAAATGTATTGCTTTTATCTTACGTTTTATCATACAAAGTATTCTATATGATGTTAATTATGTGTATGTGTATGTGTGTGCCAATATTAACATTTCATAAAAAGTAATTTTTCAAAAAAAAAAAAAAAAAAAAAAAAAAAAAAAATTGAAGTTCCAATAATAATTTTATTTTAAGTGTAATCTCACCTAATATAAATAAAATGACAAATACAAAGCAATAACACAATAGTAATACTCTCAAAAGTGTACTTAATAACAATATAATACTGTAATTATTATATTATTATTAAGAAAAGATTAAAATATACAAAAATTAAGTGTATATATATATATACAGAGTTTCACTGCATTCACGACTGTATTAATAAACGTACTCCTGAGATTATGTTGAGACTCCGTGACTTAAATCTTCATCACTAAAAATTTGCTGTCAATCTGCCGGCATATTTCTTTCGTTTTGCTCGCTGGGATTAAAAACACTGGCTAAGTTATCTATGAATGCGACCAAACAAAGGTACGCGCAGGTTTTTATAGCTTTGCTATGAAATTTTACATTGTAATTCGATAAATGCGATTTCTCTACGCATTATGTAATAGGCACGGACATTCTTTACCTGTATTTTATACAATAGACAAAAACCTGTATATTAAGAAATACAGTATATACAGTATAATATGAGTCGCATCAGTTTTCTCTAAGTATTTGTGCTGTATATATATAAAATGCATACTAAATTGAGATCGCTATAGCAACGTCATTAATTTTCTTTTTCACGAGCGATTTATAAAAATAACATGTTACATGTGTTTATATATATGTAAATGACATTAAATTTCAGTTTATTAAAATTAACTTGTATTGAGAAAAAGAGAGAAGAAAGAAAAATTTGGTGAGATATAAGGCAAGTAAGTAGCATATATTGGATAAAAAGTACAGTTAATTCTTGATTTATGATAATGTTGCGTCTAATGTGATATACTGGAAATGAATATTATTGCGATTGATTGTCGTATGTTAAAAGAAAATGGACAATAGGCACAAACGTGCAATTTTTTTTAATGAGAAGTATAAAAAGAATCTCTCTTATATGCATTAAAATTCCAAGAACACATCTCGAATATTAAATTTTTAAAACAACGATTAGAAGAACAGTAGCGCATTGATCTAAATGTGAGTATGAACAGATTATTTGTAATCTTTTAAGATCTGTTTGTTTTTTTTCTTTTTTTTTTAGTTTTCCGGTTTTCTTATTGACTTTTTAATCTGTGAACACGAACTTTTATCAATTGCTGTATTTACACAGTATATATCAATATTTGAGAAGTAATAATTTGATTTTTTTACTTTACTTATTGTAACTATTAAAATAGGCAAAATTTTAACCACGGATGTTTAGTCAGGTCAAAATTTCTTTAGCTAAGTATTGTAAAAATATCAGCAAGTTTGATGGCAAAAAAGTTCACGTGAAAAGTTATGTGATCGCTGTTCTGACGTCATGAAAATTATATGGCTGACGAGCAGTAGCCGATCCTTAGCAAAAATAAATAAAGCAAATATGTTATTTGTATTGAAAGTTGCGAAACTATATATCGCTTTATAAAGGACAAATGTACTTAAAAATGTATTACTTTACATATCTATCATATCTATTGTATAAGAAATACCACCTGACTATTTCCTGGTTAAGTAACGACTTTCTTTCTGATTAAGTTTCTACTTTAAAAATGAGATGATGCTGTATTATTTCTTTTATGCGATGAAAAACTTTACTATAAATCTTATTCTACATATAAGTAGTTTGTGATAATCAACGATGCAATCTTTCGGAAAGAATAATAACAATAATTTTTAATAATAATAATTTTTTGTCGCAGGAAAAGATCTGGTAAACAATTCTCGAGTACTTCCTTCTTTGCACATCATCGATTATGTCAAACTTTCGCTCTTGTATAGAAATATTTTACTATATAAATTTATATATGTACTAAAAACTACATGTTGTTCGTACTTTGTGGCTTTCTGAATGTTACTTCCTTTAACATTGACTCACGGATGGTACACAACTGTTAAAAACTTGATACGCAGTTAGTTTTTGGTTTATTTAAGCAACTAAACCAGCATCTTTAGCCATACTGTAGAAAGAGCTAGATGGATTGCGAAGTAGCGCCTCTGGAGAATCGTATTCGATAATCAGACCTTTATCTAATACAATTACCCTAAAAACATTTTTGCGTTTAATATAAATATAATATAAACCAAAAATATGAAATACTTTCACGATTTCAATCACAGCAAAATTGAAAAGCATTGGAAAAAGGAATATAATAAAAGATTGTACCAGTTCAGAGTTCATCTTTTTTACTCTAAATAAAAGGGAAAGAGATAAACTCTGAACTGTGTGACTAGTTCAGCAAAAAAAGAACAAATGTTGAAACGATAGCTTGAAACGTACCTGTCTGAATCTAGAATAGTGTTGAGTCTATGCGCTATTGTCAGAACCGTACAATCCTTAAATTCTTGGCGAATAGTTGTTTGAATCAAGTCATCCGTTTCTAAGTCAACTGCAGCCGTTGCTTCATCTAGTATGAGAACTTTCGTTTTCCTGAGTAGTGCTCTCGCTAAGCAGATTAACTGCCGCTGTCCGACGCTTAAATTTTCTCCACCTTCGGTAACTTCATGTAAAAGACCATTTGGCAAGTCTAAAATTTGATATTAAGTAGATTAACATTTTAAATTTATCAAAAATAATGTGGGAAAAAGATTTCGCTTGAAAATATGACGTACTTTTAACAAATGATTTGAGATGAGCGTGCTCAAGCGCTCGCCAGACTTCCTCATCGGAATAAAAATCGAAAGGATCTAAATTCAATCTTAGTGTACCGGAAAACAATACTGGATCCTGCGGAATAATCGTTAATCTCGAGCGCAAATCATGAAGACCTAGTTTCGAGATATCTACATCGTCAATAAGGATTTTCCCGTATGCCGCTTCGATTATTCTAAAGAGCGCTAGCGTTAAAGACGACTTTCCGGCGCCGGTTCTGCCTACTATTCCAATTTTTTCACCGCCGAGAACGCTGAACGTCAAACCATTCAGTACAAGATCCAATCCCTCCCTGTAGCGAACTTTGAAATCTTTGAAATCGACTCGACCATGCATAGGCCATTCTTTTGGAGGTGTGTATTCCGGGTTTTTCCACGGTGCTTCTTGTGTGGTTTCTCCATACTCTTTTATTCTTTCTACTGCGACGATATTAGTCTCGACGTCAGATGTCATACGTACCAACCAGTTCAAAGTTTGAGTAATCTGTAATAACATTCAAATGTAATATTCAAATTTACGATACTTTCATATGAAAAAAAGTAAACTCTGTTCTAAAAACTATTACGATAACATATTTTATGAAAGATAAAATAGATTCCAATATCTTACTTGTAAGGCATAGCTGACCGATAGACCAACGAGTCCTGGACTCATGGTATCTCTACCTAAAACAGCGAACAATGCTGCAAAGAATATAATCAGGTTTCCGACCATCTCCAATCTCA
This sequence comes from Pseudomyrmex cubaensis, assembly GCA_014825685.1. Taxonomy (NCBI): domain Eukaryota; kingdom Metazoa; phylum Arthropoda; class Insecta; order Hymenoptera; family Formicidae; genus Pseudomyrmex; species Pseudomyrmex cubaensis. The sequence continues at coordinate 219,624 of QVOA01000321.1, forward strand.
CAGCCAGCCATCTACAATATGTTTATTTCAGTTATACTTATTACAAATGAAGACAAATGTTATAACGTTGTTTCATGTATGTACCTGTTCGCAATAATACTGGGATAATAACACACTTGATTGAAATCTACTTTGTTTTCAGACTCTTGGATAAACTGATCTTGTACACCGTACGCCCTAATTATTTGAGCGCCTGCATAGATAAATAGAGATCATTCTTAAAATTTTTAGAGAATAAAATATTATTCTCTAGAATTGTCTATTTATTATTACTCTATTAAAACAATATTGTCAGAATACCTATATAAAAAGTTTTATACATACCGGTCACCGATTCACCAAAATGAGAATATATAGGCGATCTCGATACAGATTCTAGTCGTTTTAATTGACGTGATGTTGCGACATAAAAACGTTGAATAAAATAGTAAATTGCGCCTATTGGCGGTATCACCAAGGCAAATTCAGGTGCACTGTAGCTTATAACAACTAGAGTAGCTATGACCTGTAATTCGTACAATTGTGGATGTGAAAGCATATTTTATTTTTATGCATTATTTCCTTTTTTTAATATATATATATATAAATATAACACATGTAAGATGTAAATATAATTGTAAGACATCATTACCGTACTACATAATACAAATGGATCAGAACAAGAAAAGATGTCCGTATGTTTTGTACACATGTAAAAATATTACATGTATACTTCATGTATATTTTTACATGTGTACAAAATAAACTTTTCATAAAAAGAAACGTAAAACAATCTGTAATCGTGCAAAATCTTATTATTATGATTAAAGCATTTGTATTTTTCTAAACACTGGGTTTTTTTGCATAAATAAGGATATACTGATCGTTTATAGGCCCACCAACATGTACCATGAATATGATTATCGCTATGCAGTAGACAACTTACATATAAAGCACCAAGATATACTTAGGTTTATTTTAAAAATCGATGCTAAAATATTGTTTATAAAATATCGTTATATGACGCAAACAGAATCCACTATTAAGTCTATAAAAACGGACACAATTATACTCAATGGTAGCGCATTTTGAATATACTTTGGCATTTTTTTCTTTCAACGAAAACTACAAAATCACACAAATAACATTATCCACTTAAATATCAAGTAGACCACACAGCAACGCTACCATTATTTAAACGCCTCTTATATGTAACAAGCATAGGATACGTTTAGATAATATTTGGTAAAAATACGCAAAATATTCTTTGCATAGTGAAAAGTGAAAGGATATGGAAGGAGTACGGAACACGATGAAACACGAGATGAGTAGAAAATAAATGATTTAGAATCCCAACTCGGTATTCTCTGCACATTGCGAAAACAATTACCTCGAACAAGCAATAGATGGTATCGGAAATTTGCGGAGGAAGAGATGTATCCAGTACGTCCACGTCTTTAGCAAACCTGGAGATAATACGACCAATAGGGGTCGTATCAAAGAAGGTCAATGGAGCACGCATCACAGCACGCAGCATCATTATGTGCATCTGGCGAGCAGCCAACCAACAGCCCAACTGCGGTGCCAAATCGCAGAAAAAGCTCGTAATCGCTACAACATCAGACATGGATGACTTTCATCGTAACCCACACTTGATACAACTTATCACGATTTGTGGAAAACATCAAGTTGAGATAATAAGGATTAATTAACTAAACCTTAATTTATGAACAAATGTACATAAGAAACATGTTACGCGTAAAACAAATTTTTTTTACATATTTAACACAGTCAAATTTTTATTTACATACTTTTAGTCTCCTTTTTGACAACAATACATACACACAACACATGTGACTTAATATGTTTGATAAATTACAGAATAAGTCATCTGTGAAAGCGTCAATTATTTTTATTATGATTCTTGATCAAATTTGCAATATTGTTTTTTTATGAAGATATAAAAATAAGACCCGATTACGACCAAAAAAGTAAGATATTATTTTAACAGTATACTATTACTGTCATAATCATTAATTAAGCAAAAACAATAGTTCGATTCTAACTAGAGTCCTCCTCAGTCGCAAGATTTCCAAGAAAAATTTGCAATCATTACATTTCCAAATTCTGACAGAGACTGATCGTCGCAACAAATTTTTAATAAACATAAAAAAAACAATGTCATAATTGTAAATGTGATGCTTCTCTCCAACCTCTATACATTGGATTTTGTTTATAAATTTAAACCCATTCTTGTCTCATGTTATGCGAAAATGTGAAGTTTGCTGTGACATATCAGACATAGCCCAGTATTTACAATCAGATCTTTCATTCAAAGATTATCTTAAATTTATCTTTAGATGCTCTTTTTGTAATCAATAAAAGCTCGTATGGTATCTTAAGATAAACTTGAGACAATCTTATTAAATATAAAATCGAACTGTGAATACTGTCTATAAACAAATAATAAGGAATCACAACAAAAAATAAATCATGTTTTTAACAGGCAGAATCAGAATTAAAACAAAGGTTACATATAAGCAAATAGAGAAGCATTATCAAGCACAAGCACAAGACCTTTTCTGTACATGAATATTACTAGTATAATTGTGTCCATTCTTTGAACCATTACCAACACTATAGTTGTACTATAATTATATACAGCAATTGCATAGACATTAGTTGTGTGTGTATGTATGCGTTTGTGTGATAAATGAAAATTTAAAAAATAATAGGAATGAAGTTTGATGAACTAAAAAAAAAACAGAAACAAGTAAAAAGTATAAAAATTAAAAAAGAATTTAATCTAAATCTAAAATATTTTGATTAATTGATCATGATTCATTATTACAGTTACAGTTTTTTATTCGTAGCATCTAAAGAAGCATATATATTGATAATAAACGAAAATGAACATCATCAACAGTATACCATGAAAAGGGCAAAGCATTTGATTCTGCTATACTGTAATTCCAAGAATGACTAAATTTTGAAACATATCAGTCATTCGATCGATGAATTTTATAATATTGCAATATCTATGTATATATGTATGTGTATGTGTAAACAGCACAATTAAACCTAGCAGAACCACATTTATGTTTCATAAATAAAAACAAGTTCATCAATTTGATACAAAATTCTCCCAACGATGATTTGTTCCAAAAGCATTGCGCGCGCCACACTTGGAAAGATGAGTATATCATTAGCAAAGACGTATATCGTATAACGAATTTATAAATGTTGTTTCTTCGGCAAAAACTGCAATAACTTCATGTTCAAAGTTTTATTAAACATATACACAAGTAAAAAGAAGTCAACAGAATACGTACATATGTACATATAAAATGACTCCATATCTTTTCAAGTGTATCTTGCACACATCTATAAAATCTTAGTAAAAAAATAAAATTAAAAAATTTTATATAAATGACCTTGAAATTAATATACCGAAAATGATATGAAAAAACACATAAGTTTCTTAATAAAACGCGAATTTGACAAAACAATAAAAACTGAAACAATCCACATCGTGCAAAATGTCGATAGTTCAAAACACAACAGGAAATCTTAGTAGCAAATATATCGTTTAACAAGACAATGTAATTGTCACAAAAATAATTTCCTATGCAATAATGCATACTTATATAAGAATATCATACCGAAAAGAAGCAATTCATCCAAGTACGCAGAATTTGCGGTAGAATATTGTCAATGACATCAACGTCTTTGCCAAGTCGACTAAGAATTCGACCAATCGGAGTTTTGTCAAAGAATGACATTGGATTGCGAAGAGAGTGTTGCAGCGTATTCTGGAAGATATGCCTAGAGGCAATTACCGTTCCTTTAGCCAAGAATATCGCTCCTGCGAGTACTGTTATGCCTATAACGATCGGTAATCAATTTTGATTTATCAGGTAAAATAATAATTACACATCTTTAGAATACCGTCACCCGCGATTACATCATTGAATACTGTTTTTGAATAAATAAAATAAATTGGCAATGTTCATTTTCATTAGTTGCTCATCACCTGCCTAATGCCAGTCTAATACGCAAGTTCCTCACTGCAGTCACACATGAATTGAGGTTGCATGTAATAAGATACCAATGTAACTCATAATAAATATAAGAATGTGTGCAAAATTAAAACTTACTGTGAAAAAATAACAGAAAAAGATTGATATAAAGAAATGATACACTTTATGTATGAAGTTGTATTGTGAATAACTACAAGGTATCGCTAAGCATGCAATTTTATTTAAATGTAGTGAAGTAATTAATATTACGTTTTCTAATAGTCTTCTATCGACCACACTAATAAATATCAATAAAAAGTAATAATTGTAAACAAATTGGAAGTGGTTTTAATTCATCGATATTATAGTAACCATATTTGTACCGATTGGTGGACCAGAAGTTTCATGCTGAATTAAATCGTGTAAAGATTTAAAAAAAATTTGTGATATATCACAAATAAATATATGCAGAAAGATTAAAACCAAACTCTCGCATACCGATGCTAGACAAATTAACCAAGCCCTAAGAGTAGGAGGTAAAACGTTGTCTATTATGTCAATGTCCTTTGCGAAACGGTTTAATATTCTGCCAGACGGTGTAGTGTCAAAGAATCCTAAAGGCGATCGCAGTATGCCGAATAATAATTCCAAATGCAGCAGTTTGCTGCTTCGCACAGAGCCGATAACCAACACTGTTTGTGACAGCAATACAAAAAGAGCTGAAATTTAATGTATAAATAAATATCACACTTATATTTTTATCGATCACTTTAAATTCTCTCATTTATTGATTTTGTTAAAAATCCTGTAAAAAACATTATTTTTATGGTTTTTGTGTGTTGATTCTGCTAATAATTAGCTTGTTAAAATTTGTTAGTTACGATTACACACTGATAAGCTCAAATACTGCGCAATAACTGCGTATCGTATAAAGCATGCACCATATACGTGTGCGATTTTTTCAATTAAAAAATGAAGTTAGTTTAATTTATTAATAGCTTAAGAGTAATATGGTTTTTACACAATTGATTTCCCGTGTTTATTATTTTTTTAAGACTTCTAAATGATAGGAAGCTTTTCTTTACTTTTTTACTGGCAGGGCTCCTATAGAACAGATTTCTTTTGCGCAGATCGACGGTTGTACAGATTCCGTTTGCCTAGATCCCGTTTGCACAAAAAACT